>JBBPMD010000464.1:0-22458 GCA_038090095.1 Zangia roseola
CGGGGTCAAGAGCGGTCGACTTTTCAGCTACAGTTCCAAGCAAGGGATTTGTCCGTTGATTTTTTCACCTTTGGTGGCAATCCGGCCCCTCTCGCTGGATTGTACACTGGCGTCTCTCGCGTCGTGTCCCGTGTCGGCGTGGGGGCTAATGCTGAAACGTGCCCTCCACAACTTGAATTGTTTGCAAATGAGGTTTGCTTCCTCTCTTTTCCTCTCCTGCAGTGTGCATTTCACCTGTGCAAGAACTATGATCCCACGTCTGGAGCGGAGGATCCACACATGCGGATGTCTCCTCCATGTTCGTCATAGTCGGCAACATTTCTTGCCAGGCTGCGATGAAGCTGAATTCGCGTTCGACATCGACATCTCCCAATATGGATCGGCCCCTCAGCAACTCATGCAAATCCATTGCGTTTATCCTCCCAACCACCCCCGTTTCAGCAAGACGCCTGTGCCTGCTGTGGGAAGACACGTCGTTTCCTCTGAACTCTTTCGCGCGCTGCACTCGACGTACGCATTGACCCTGTCACGCACGGTCAATTGTACACTGCACTTGCGAGAGTGAGACGAAAGACAGATGTTTTCATGCTATTCAATAACTCCAATGATGAGCACACTAGCGCAAGTGTAGTCTACAAAGTCTCTCCTGCTCAACTGAAATGCATCACCTTTCCCACATCCGAAGGCTTTGCTTGTAAGTCAAAATGCCTATTGAACGACTCTAGCCGGCTGATCCGGCTAACCGAGTCGAGCCGAGTCGTTATAAGGGTTTACTATTTACGGTTAGCCAAGCCCTGACATAAGTCGCCGGAAACTGAGCCGAGCCGAGCCGAGCCGAGCCGTGGCAACACTAGGCTGTACACGTACCTCGACCTCGACTCAAACCACTCAACCAATCCCCAGAAGATCAGTATGACCATGTCAACTGTAACCCCACCCCACCCCGATGGCCATCAAGTGCTGTTGAACTCGGTAATTTCGGTGCATGACGATACCATCATAGCGCTCGCGTATTTTCCAGATGGGAGACGTGTTGTCACCGGCTCTGATGACGGAACCTTGAAAGTTTGGGATACCAGTAATGGGCAGCAAGAAGGGACGTCGATGCTGTTTGGGTCCAAGTGGGAGGAGGTTATTGATATCGCGGTGATGAGGGATAGCACAAAGATCATCAGTGGTGACGCGGATGGGATCATCACAGTATGGGATGTGGAATCGCACAAACTCGTCAACGAATGGAATCATGGAGGGTGGAACAACAGATTTGCCCTCTCACCGGATGATCGATGCATTGCGGTGAGCAGGAGAACCGTGGGAATTTACACTCTGGAAGGGACGCATGTCAAATTCATCGACGCCAGGGTTTTCTCGCTGTGTTTCTCTCCTGACAGCAGCAAACTCACATGTGGCTATGATGTCATCGATATTTATGATGTCAGCACAGGCACGCGCATCCTTGGTCCACTAAAAGGTCATCAAGAGTCCATCGGGTGTCTCGTGTGGTCACACGATGGCACCAAGATATTCTCTGGCTCTATTGACGAGACGATTCGCTGTTGGAATTCCGACACAGGAGAACAGATTGGATGATGGACAGGCCACGCCAGCTGGATATACTCCCTTTCCCTTTCCCCAGACGGATCCACACTTGTGAGCGCATCCAATGACAAAACTGTCCGCTTTTGGGACACAACTACACTGTGGGAAGTAAGGTAGACGATAATCCGCATGCAGTTCGCCTGTATTAAGTGCCAATGTATCTACAAAACGGTGTTTATGGCCACTTATATCAGTGACACAGTGTGTCACTGAGTTATCATTCGGTCTAACTAAAATCAGTGCCAACTTCACTGTTATTGCGAGACTTTGTCAATGAATTTAAGTGACATAATAATGAGCCTATCGGCAAAAATGTACACTTGCTTTTCGAGACCTAGTACTTTTCAAGCTCTAGAGCACTCTAAACCTAACTTGCATCCTAGCTAAGTAAATATTAAGGGTTTGTCCAGAATGCGCTAGGATACCCAAATTTATTTCGGCTACTCCACCCCAACTTCGCTTGAGTGCCGTCTGCGGGGAGCGCCGGACTCCAACTGTGATGACCATGTGTCACATGTCACACCCTGGACTTCAACCTTATCATCAGCTCGCTTGCAACAACAGCCTGTACTTATTATTCCATCCCGAAGTTCGCCATCAAGTACCATAACAGGAACGGGTGCCAGCCCTGTCACTCCGAGTGGCACTCCATACAGATCCGTCGCACGTCCCGCTGTGGGACTGTTCTGCAGAGAGAAATCAAGTTAAATGGGTCGATGTAAGTGCTCCCTCCTTCAGTATCACTTCATCATGTTCAACCTCGAAGCGCAGATCTCTATTCACACTGAAATCCAGCGCCACAGACGACTTGTTTTACTTCTCACGATGGTGATTGCGCATGTCACTTTTTATTACAGGTTCCTCTTTCTATCAAAGCGCGAGAAAATCCCATATCATACCTCAGTTCTGACCAGTGGAGGGTGGATCTTAGAGCTGCTTACTGGCCACCCCGATCGAATCAAGACATTGCTTGGCGTTTCTCATGACACTTTCGACGCGCTTGTCCAAGTCATGAGGGAGAATGGCTTCAGGGACTCCCGTCGTGGTATTTCCGTCGAAGAACAACTTGGTATATTCCTTTACACTTGTGTGACGGGTCTCAGCACTCATCATGTCGCAGAGAGATTCCAGCACTCGCCAACTACGATATCCGTGTATGTTTGCTCGTTTCTTCCAAATTGTCGGATAACGATAATCAAGGACAATTCGCAGATACTTCAAGGATCTCCTTGACTTCTTTTCATCTGGAAACTTTTATTCACTGAACGTCAAGCTACCGACTGTGAATACCCCTGTATCGACCAAGATCGTCTCCGATCCCCGCTTCCGCTACTTCAGTGACTGTGTCGGCGCCGTTGATGGCACCCATATCCAAGCGTTTGTGCTGGTCGAGGAGCACCCAAACATGCGGAACAGGAAGGGGTTCCTCTCGCAAAATTGTCTCTTTGTTTGCGACTTTGATCTCATCTTCACATATGCGGTAACAGGATGGGACGGCTCGACAGCAGACGCAACGATGTGGAACGATGCGCACACCGACGATTTGGCCATTCCTGAGGGTAAATACCTCCTTGCCGACGCTGGATTTGGCTTATCGGACGCACTGCTTGTTCCGTATCGAGGTGTACGATACCATTTGAAGGAATGGAGACAAGCTGACCTACGGCAAGTAAGAATAGTTGATTGCAACTGCGACGCTCATACTCGGAATGCCCCAGCCCACGCAACAAAGAGGAACTATTCAACCTTCGACATGCCAACCTTCGAAACGTTGTCGAGCGCATTTTTGGAGTACTTAAATGGCAGTGGCGGATCTTGTGCCTCCCCCCCGAATTTGCAATGGCCATTCAAGCTCGTATACCAGCGGCATTATGTGCCATCCATAACTTTATCCAACGCCTCAATCCGGATACATTTTTCACCCCTGAATTCCAAGCACAATGCTTGGAAGAAATGCAGTTGGACGAAGCGCAGGGTGATGATGGAGCTGGTATCCTCACAGACGGCCCTGTCAGTACAGTCGAATGGCGGAGGGCAGCAGCACGGCGGGACTTTATTGCGCAACAAATGTGGGAGGATTACACAAGGGAATTGAGGGAACAGGGATACGCATAGCTACGATATGTTTTTCCTCTCAGACGAATTTATCACGTGACTGGATGGTCGGTGACAGTCACCAAGACCGCAAGAATATGAGAAAAAAAAAACACCTGCAACGACTACAGTGATCCGGATGTCTACCACCAAAAGCAACACACCAGCTTCCAACAGATCGCAGTCATCAGGAAGGTCCCACCGTTCCCACCGTTCCCTTAGGGGCAGTCAGCCTGAGGACGTGAGCGGCAAAGGCAAGGGCGAAAGCAAAGAATCACACAAACCGTACTTTTCAAAGTCACCCCGAACGTTATGGACCACGGATGAAGTTGACGAATTTATCAAGCTGCTTTCCGACCACTACACATCTGCGAAAGACGGCTTCAAGGACGAAACATTCAACAAGATCGCGTCGGAACTCAACCAAAAGTTCCCTTCTCAACGGGTACCAAAGACGCTCCAGTCCTGCCAGGGAAAATGGAACAGTGTACGATTTCATAACCGATCTCAGAATTATAGATCCAATACTGACTCCCTCGCAGCTGAAGGCCAAACATAACCTTATCAAACAGATCAAAGGAGCATCAGGCTTTCACTACGATGACGAAAAGGGGGCCATGGTTGATGAGCACACCTAATCGGCATGGAATGACTTTTGCAAGGTAACTTGAAGTAGAGCGCCTAATATCATGCTGTCCAGTTTACTCATTTCTTTTCAGTCGCATCCAGGAGCTGCAAAGTACAAGAACAGTCCGTGGTTGCACTGGACTGACATATCCCCTCTCGTCTCCGCTGTCCCCAAGAGAGCTCATATTCACCGTCCTGCAGCAACCAAGTCCAAACGCAATCAGTCTCAACTCTCCACGAATGCCGCCAGTACAAGCAATACTGTGAGCCAGTTAGCCAACATGACGGTTCATGACGCAGGTTCTGCCCCCCCTGCGCCAGCACCATCCGTCGTTCTCTCGGATCCAAATTCCATCCCACCATCCACACCGTCTGCGTACCTTTCCCACCCCCCACAATCCACTATCTCTGCAGCGTCAACTGGTATGATGACCAGCATTAGTCAGAGGCAAACGGCAGACAGTGTTGCCGGTTCTCAGACCGGCGGGCCTGAAAGGAAGAGAAAGGCCGATACCGTGGTTGGATCACAGGCTGGGACAACGAGTTCAGCGAAGCGCTCTCGCCCAATGTCTGCCACAGCGCAAGCCCAGGCCAGCGGAGCTGAGGCACTGCAGAAGATGACTTCTTTCTTGGACAACATGGGCCATGCATTGTTGCAGCCCGTCTCTCTCGCCTCATTGGGCTTGCCCCAGCTGCCCGCTCCGCCTCAGGCTCCTAACACATTTAGACCCATAGATGATGATTATATCAACCAGGCCGCGGAAGCCCTCATGACGTTCAATCTCACACCATCTGAGAATAACGACCTTGTGAACTACATGAGCGACCCCCAGAATAAAACGCGGGTCAGATTTTTCCTCAAGTTTGATGCGCCATCACGCGATTTGTGGATTCAGAATACGCTAGCTGAAATTCGGGCCAAGAAGGACTATGATAACAATCAGGCAAACAAGTAGTGTACCAACTGATGTATGCGCCCTGAGTCATGATACCTTTGTATTTTGTAGTACGGGTATGTTATACATGTCATGGTCCCGGTCGGAGTCCGGCGCTCCCTGCAGACAGCACTCAAGCGAAGTTGGGGTGGAGTAGCCAAAATAAATTTGGGTATCCTAGCGCATTCTGGACAAACCCTGAGATGACATGTTAACCGATAGACTACAACACCATAATTTGCAAAGGCATTACGAGGTATATGACTACATTTTTAAACCTGTGCAAAGTTTCAACGATATAAGTATTGTATTAGCACAAACACGAGCCAACCAAGCTCGGCCACTAAGACTCAGCTTATGCATCATCGTGCATATGACTAGGGATATGCAGGGGCTAACCCCCGGGTGTCACAGCCTGACCCCGCCTCCAAAATCCCTGCCCGTTGCTAGGCTGGCTCAAGTCAATGATCCAGGAGTTTGATGTCACGTGCAAATATAAATGAGCGCATGTCCTCATTTGCAACTACATGGGATTGCAAGTGTGAGTGTGAGGGTGAGGGTGAGGACGAGGGTGGCGAGGGCGAGACCGCGAGACAGTGAGGGTGGTGAGGCGAAGCGAGGGCAACGCGTGTGCAAAGGCAAACGACAATGCAACAGTGTGCGTTCTCGTCTGCGTTTGCAAACGCTTGCAAACACAAAGGGGATGATGAGGACGAGGGAAATGGGGGTGGCGGGGGTGGCGGGGGCGACACGAGGACGAGATGGTGAGGGTGGTGAAGAGAGGATGGTGATGAGGGTGAGACGGCGAGGGCAACACGAGAACGAATGTGGCGAGGGTGAGGGGGGCGAGGGTGAGTCGGCGGGGGCAAGACGGCAAGACAAAGGTGAGGGCGGCTAGGGTGGGATGGCAAGGATGGCAAGGGAAGGGGTCACGGCGAGACGGCGAGGGTGATGCAAGGGCGAGACAGCGAGGACAGTGGGATGAGGCGAGAGCAATTGTCACATGCAAATGCAAACGAGAACACGAATGCGTGTTCTCGTTTGCATTTGCATGCTATGGGTGACCGGTGACCGGTGACGAGGGTGAGATGGTGAGATGAGGACGACGAGGCGTGTGGCTGTGTGTGGTTAGCCACGGGTTAGCGCTTAGCCACAGGTGAAGATCAACCCGCAGACACCCGTACCCCTGACCCCTGTGGGTTCCCCCGACCCCTACTGATCCCTAGAGGCGAGGGCTGAGACAGTGAGACAGTGTGAAGGCGAAGGCAGCATGGCCGCATGCAGGTAGCATCTGACGGCGGTACCCCGGGCACCTGTGCAGTTGCCTAGATGTAGTACTACAAACGATGAAATTCAATGACAAGACACTCTTGACGCTGATAATCGATGACACCTAAATCCCGACAATGAAAACAAATGACATTTCTGCGTCACTGATAAACGGTGGCGAGGAATTGAGTGACATTGTCACTTACTTCCGGGTGATCAGTGACACAGTCACCTAATTTTATTGGTTTTACTTCCCACAGTGACTACAGGTGATCCCGTCGGATCACCTTTCCGACATCTTCAGCCTGTGTATCAAGTTTCTTTCTCCCCCTCTGGTGCCTCCGTGGCGTCAGCAGGAGATGATGGAGGGATATATTTGTGGCAGGTATGCTCGCCAAGCACTCTCCTAACTTGTACTGAGTGATTCTCCCTTACACAGGCACCACGTCGTATGAAAACCTCCCTCCTCCAGCCACCTCTACCCTACACACCTGTATCACTTGGCCACCCTTTCGACTTTGTAAGTGCGGGCCGCAATGCATGAATCCCTCTTCTTTCTCACTCGTAGTCTGCAAGCCGTCTTCAACAGAGATCACTTCCTCCTCGGAGCCCAATATGCCCCTTGACCTCCCTTCGAGACATGTAGACCCGAGTAGTGCATCCACAGAAGGTCAGTGGCCGCTCGTGTCTGAAAGTCTGAATTTCCAGTCAATCCTCCCGGATCGCTCACTCGGGCTAGAAGATCGCCAACGCATATACGAGTCGCGCATGCGCAGATTGGTTTGAATTATTTCCTACCGTCTACGAATTTTCACTGACCCATTCCTTGTAGGCGGATCTTGCAACCTCAGATGACCTACATCTTCCGCCCGATCTCATTGTCGCATCTTTATCCCGCACCCTGGGACGTGTTTCCGATTCTGAATTGACGAACATGGTGCAGTCCATCCAGAACTTGATGTGAGTCTATCCCTCTATGGTCGGTGGATAGATAATATCCTTGATTTGGTCGAGTACCAATTGTCTCTCACTCTATCCGTTCCACTTCCGATCAACTCATCATTACGACAGACATCAACCTCAATCAGAGATGTCCACCTTTGTCTTTCATTCCACATCAAACATGAATCCCCGCAAGACTCGCAAGATTGATATGATCAAAAAGCAACTCATCGCCATGCTCCGTGAGGGTGTCCAATCGCGGGTCATGCCCCATATCGCTGACCACGCGCATACACGCAGGGGGGATTGGGTTCCAGGTTCCAGAAGATCGACTGCCATGGTTCACGCTGGAAGACAAGTTACACGATCGTGGATTCACCATTCTCAACTGGCCGGAGGGGGTCATCCGTGAGAACGATAAAGGGGTGTATAGCCTGAGCGCCGAGGACGCCGACAAGCTTTACTGTGCACTATTTTCGGATCAGCCACAAGGCCGGCTTCAGTTTGTTCGTCGCGAGGAGGGCACCAGTAAGTCACCTTTAATCTTGCCATTTGGCTATGCTTACACCGTATGTTTGGGAATTCTGTAGGTCACTCGGACCGTGGTGAAAGCTCCCCGTTATCGGCAGTCGTGGACATGCACCCTGGCAGGGCTGGTAGGAACACTGATGATGTTCTACCGGCACGCAAGGGGAAACGATCCGCGTTCAGAGTGACGACACAAGCTGAATACGGCACCGAGCGTCCACGAAAGAGACGATGTGCGAACTAAGGACTAAGGTAGCCAGTATCACGGGACATGTATTCATTGGCTGATGTGTCGAACTATCAAAGGAATGTATTGGATTGCGTGTCGTGAGAGTGTCCATCCACGCCGATGAACATGTCCATAATAAAGATGTTCAAGTTGGTTGATGCATGAAATCCAGTTTCCAGCATATCGGATCGCG
Organism: Zangia roseola; assembly: GCA_038090095.1. Classification (NCBI taxonomy): domain Eukaryota; kingdom Fungi; phylum Basidiomycota; class Agaricomycetes; order Boletales; family Boletaceae; genus Zangia; species Zangia roseola. Next base: position 8,417 of record JBBPMD010000464.1, read on the forward strand.
CATGCTTCCTGGATGAAGTACTATTATCGTGCAGTTGCGTTGACGTCATCAATAGACACCCACTTTGGCCCAGCTAATATGTTTGGTCAATGCATCGCCCAAAAAGATGGCGCCACGCAAGCCAAGGTGACTACCATGCCAACCTGTAGGGGAATGAACGGTATCACATTTCCAATGAGAAGGATAGTCCCACCTTCCAGCTCGCCTGGTGGTGATGAACCCCTAGATCTGAGGCGTGTAAAGGGCATATCGGTGAGCCCAAATTCCAAGTCGATCTGTACCAGAGACGTCGTCTTGGTGGACGCGTTTCCGTAACCACGCCACGACCGCGGCGGGATCCAGTACGGCCTGGAACGATCAACAAGATCTTGAAGATATTTTTTAGAGGGCGAGCATAGGATCTCACCCTCGTCCAGGGGAACGTCTGGGCCGATTGAGCCGCGTGAGATCATGTGGGTGGAAGGCATGGGGACACAAGGGGAAAGCCTGTTCGAAGACACAGTACCTGGTGGTGCATCAAAGTGATATCAGCGAGAACGCCTGCTCAGTCATTGGATTGGTGAAGCCAATATCGGCGATGATACTACAGACCTACGTGCACATCAGCACCGGTGACGTACCGGGCGGTAATCGCTGTGCCATATCCTCTGCGCTATGCATCATTCCAACTATTGAGGTCGACGGATGGGCACGCCGAAAACTAAAAAAGACAGCGTAGTAGCAAAACCCGTTGGACCTACCCCTGCGATGAGAGTAAGGAACTGACATTTCGGGGAATTGATGTGACAGGGAATTGTCTGCGGCAATTATATACATATGGTCGCTAGAAGCCCGTACTAGTGGGTATCTCACAAAGTTCATGCCAAACTCGACCGTCTGGCTATTCATACCGCGCAGTGCGATTTGGATGGGTTTATTCGCCTCTGATCGGTATCCGTTCTCTCTGCCAATGAGATACGTGCTAAATGTGCACATGTAGTTGACTCGGGAGGTGGTCAGCAATAAAGGTGTAATTGAAACATTTAATCTCACAACGCAGGGCGGTGTTGAGTCCATCATGATGAGCGGTTTATCGGAATACATCAGACGGTACGTCCGCGAACCTATATGCACGCCAATCCAGTGATGTCCCTTCGAGCTTTGAACTGAACCTAATCGAGGGTAGGTCGGATAGACGTCATGTTAGGATGAGTGGTCATATCGGACACATACCACTTAAATCAGGTGGTACGGCCGGTGCGACGTTGTGCAAGGAAGCACACGACCTCGTACAAGCGCAGCTCGCGAAAGGAGCCGCGGTACGTCAACGAGTCGGGGCGCTACACGCACGAGTCGTGCATGCGTTAGCATTTGTTCGAGGCGTCGTGGGACGCGGAGGGTCGAGTGTAAGGGAGTATGTCACGCCGATGGCGGAGCGGTTGCTCGAGGGGGCCATGAGCACGATGTGTACGAGGATCATTGGGGATGGGGCTGACGACAAGGATGACCCATTTGAGACCATCGTGTGCCTGACGGGGTGTTTGTCCGAGCGACTGGAAGGGCTGAGACGATGGCTTGGCGTGGTGGTGGTACGAGCGCTCGACGTGGGATGTGTACCCGAGTCGCAGGCTGCCGAGGGGTTGGGTGGTAAGTCTGCCATTTCGCAACCTGGAGAACGTGGTGGCTGACGTGTGGCCAGTTTTGGTGTTGCGCGTGTTGTACAGGTTACGGACGTTGTCCGAGCAGGCACCGTTTGACGCGGCCACGTTTGCGTTTGCGTTTTTCTTACTTGGCAGGGTGGCAATCAAGGGTGGTGTCGGCGTTGACATGGGTGGGGAGGGCGATGAAGACGAGGGGCTGGAACAGGTCACGCTCGTATTGGACGTGATCCGATTTCATCGAAGCGAATGTACGTGTCTTTACTCCGTCTGACACGCGCTCACCCACGCGCTCACGCTACAGTTTCGGACACGGCCTTTCCCCGCAAGACGACGCTGGAACACGTGTTGCATGTAGTGAGGACGCAACCGCGGTTGAGCAAGGACGCGTCGTCGCTCCTCGTCGACTTGGGCGAGGCGATTCATGCGAGTGCGACCAGGGAAGAGGTCGGCGTGTTGATCGGGGGGACGCTCCTCCAAGAGACGCACGTCCGAAATTCGTGTTTGCAGGCGCTTCAGGTGTGTCCGCGCCCTCTGTCCTCGTGATAGGCCACTGACCACATGGGGACAGCCGTTTGATTTGACCGAGCTGGATTGGTCCCCCGAGCTGTGGGTCGCATGTCATGACGAGGACGAGCAGAATGCACGGTTGGCGAGTCATGTGTGGGAAGATAATGGGCTGGACGTGACGGAGGGGTATCTTGAGGAGATGCTTGCGTTGTTGGGTGAGTCGGATGGGTGTCGTCGTTCCTCATTTGATTTTTGATGTTATCGTCGCCAGGCCATGACAACGCGTACGTAAGGACGAGCACGGCAGCTGCGATTGCAGCTGCGGTAGAGCATCATCCGCAGACAGGTCACGACACGATTGATGCGCTGCAAGCGTTGTACCGAGAAAAGGTAGGCGAGTCGTTACCTTCACGAACGTGTTTAATGTGTTTCAGGCCAAGATCCTCGCGCCCGAGTTTGATGCCTACGTGAGTGGTTTTGTGTTCATTGGTGACTGATGTATGACGTGAGCAACACACCCAGGGTATGGTGATTGCGCAAAGTCTGGATCGAGCGGACCCGTGGCCGACGCGCGTCGCGATCGCGTTGGCGTATCGACACCTCGCGCCGTCCTTTCCAGAGACGCAGGTCGGGCCGTTTTTCAAGTTTCTCATTCAAGACGAGGCATTGGGCGACCGTTCGTCGGATGTACGGCGGGAGATGTTGCACGCGGGTGCGGCTGTCATCGATCACCACGGAGCGTCTCAACTCGCAGGTCTGTTGTCCACATTCGAGACGCACCTTGCAGGGCCGAGTCCGGCCAACGAGACTGGGGATCAGATCAAAGAAGCCGTCGTTATCCTATTCGGTCGTGCCGCACGGCATCTCACTGCGTCTGACACGCGTATCCCGGGGATCGTGGACCGGCTGGTGGATGCCCTGCAGACGCCCTCGGAGCAAGTCCAGATGGCCGTGTCAGACTGTCTGGTACCGCTCGTGACGCTCATGGGCGAGGACAAGAGTACACCGTTGATCGACGGGTTGTTCAAGACGCTGTTCAAGGCACCCAAGTACGCTGCACGACGTGGTGCAGCGTACGGTCTCGCGGGTGCGATCAAAGGACTCGGTGTCGGTGCGATGAAGCGGTGCGGCGTGATCGAGCGGCTGGGTGTCGCTGCTGAGGACAAGAAACGTTTCGAGTTGAGGCAGGGCGCCATGTTTGCGTTCGAGACGCTGTCAACGACGCTGGGAAGGTTGTTTGAGCCGTACATCACGTTCATCTTGCCGATTCTCTTGACGACGTTTGGGGATGGGACCACGGACGTGCGGGAAGCGGCACAAGACGCAGCGCGGGTAATTATGGGAAATATGTCTGGGTATGGTGTCAAGTTGATCCTGCCCTCGCTCATGTCCGGATTGGACGAGAAACAGTGGCGGTCTAAAAAGGGGTCGATCGAATTGTTGGGTATGATGGCCTACTGTTCTCCTCGCCAGCTTTCGCTCTCACTCCCGATTGTGATCCCGCGGTTGACGGGCGTGCTGACGGACACGCATGCGCAGGTCAAGACGGCGGCGAACAAGAGTTTGAAGCAGTTTGGAGAGGTGATTAGTAACCCGGAGATTCAGGCGTTGGTGCCGACATTACTCAAGGCGCTAGTGGATCCGGTGAAGACGACGAACGCGTTGACGGCTTTGCTCAAGACGTCGTTTATGCATTATATCGACCATTCGTCGTTGGCGCTCGTGCGTTGTCGTTTTTTTTGGGGGGGGATGGACTGACGCGGGAGGCTAGGTTATCCCGATCATTGAACGTGGGCTGAGAGACCGGGGTGCAGAAGGGAAGAAAAAGGCGGCGCAGATTGTCGGGAACTTGGCGTCGTTGACGGATTCGAAGGATTTCGTGCCGTATCTGTCCAGTTTACTCCCGATGGTGCATGTCGTCCTCGTCGATCCTGTCCCCGAGGCACGTGCGACGGCTGCCAAGACCCTCGGGACCCTCGTCGAGCGCCTTGGGGAGGTGCATTTCCCGGATTTGGTCCCTGGATTGTTGAGGACGCTCAAGACCGAGACGTCGGGTGTCGATCGACAGGGTGCCGCGCAGGGGCTGAGTGAAGTCCTGTCCGGACTGGGTATGGACCGTCTCGAGGGACTGTTACCAGACATCATAGCTAACGCACAGTCCCCGCGGAGCACTGTACGTGAAGGGTTCATGTCCTTGCTTGTTTTCCTTCCCGCCACGTTTGGGAACCGGTTCCAGCCGCACCTACCCAAGATCATCGCCCCGATCTTGAGTGGGTTGGCAGATGCGGAGGAGTTTGTGAGGGAGGCGGCGATGCGGGCGGGGCGGATGATCGTGACGAATTATGCGAGTCGGGCGATTGATTTGTTGTTGCCCGAGTTGGAGGAGGGGATGTTTGACTCTGGGTGGCGGATTCGGGTGGGCCCTCTTTCGTGTCGTGTCGTGCTCGCTAACGTTGCTCGGTAGCAATCCTCGATCACGCTGGTAGGCGAGTTGTTGTTCAAGGTGTCTGGAATTGCGAGCAAGCCTGAGATGGGGGATGACGAAGAGATGGCCGAGGCGGTTGTGGCAGAGTCTTCTCGACGCGCGTTGACGGAGGTGCTGGGTGTGGAGCGACGGGATCGGATTTTGTCGGCGTTGTACCTGGCGAGACAAGACGCCGTCAACGTCGTCCGGCAGTCGTCGATTCATATCTGGAAGGCGCTTGTCCACAACACGCCGAGAACAGGTGGGTCGGGTCATCGAAGGGGGATACCCATGCTGACGTCCTGTAGTACGCGAAATTTTGCCCGAGTTGATTCGTCAGCTGGTCAAGCTGTGTTCGAGCGACGAGTATGAGCAACAAGAGGTACGTTTCTTCTTCAGTGGATGGTGCATTTTATCCTGCGACGACTGTAGACTGCAACACGGACCACGACGGAGTTGTGCCGCAAGTTTGGCGAAAAGATTCTGGGCGAGATTATACCGATTTTGCACCATTCGGTCACGTCGCCTGATGCGCGTACGCGTCAAGGCGTGTGTCTCATGTTGTCGGACATCATGTCAGTTCCTTCCTTCCTGTTTCTTGTTCTTTTCTGACGCTATTTCAGGGAGAGTACGACGGACACGCAATGCGAGGGCCACGAGAGCGAGATTGTCAACATGGTTCGGACGTCGCTCGTGGACGACGATGCCACCGTCAGGTCGGCAGCTGCCAAGGCGTTCGATACGCTTCAGGAGCATATCGGGCCCAAAGCTATCGATCAGACGATACCGACACTCCTGGAAGCGCTTCGTCAACCTGGCGAGAGCTCTGGAACGGCGCTCCAAGCCTTGCGTGAGGTTATGTCGGTGAGCAGTGGCCCCTTGGATTCGAGACGAGTGGCATTCTGATGTGTACTTATATTCTAGGTTCGCGCAATGGCTGTGTTCCCTGTGTTGATTCCGACGTTGACTGCGACGCCGATGACGGTGTTCAATGCACGGGCATTAGCGTCTCTCGTCACTGTGGCTGGTAACGCCCTTAGCAAACGACTGACGATCATTTTGAACGCGTTGGTCAAGGTGATGGAGGAGGACAAGGACGAAGAGCTCGCTGATGCTTTGGACGAGGCATTGCGTGCGTTGCTTGCATCGATCGAAGACCCAGAAGGGTTGAATACGTTGATGTTGTTGCTGCTTGGATGGTATGTGGTTTTCATCTTGTGTGAGCTTTCATTTGACTCGTGTGTACAGGACCAAGAACGATGCGCCGACGCGCCGCGCGAGCGCTTGCGATCTCTTCTCCGTCTTTTGCGAGGAATCAGAACTCGATTCGTCACTGTACCGGGTAGACTGGGTTCGGCAACTCGTCTCCTTGTTTGACGATCTTGAAGTCGCCGTTCATACCGCTGCATGGAAAGCATTTGATATGTTTGTCAAGTCTGTGCCCAAGGACGAGCTCGAGCCATTGGTCGTTCCTCTTCGTCGGACAATCGAAGGCACGGGCGCACCAGGACGGACTGTGCCTGGGTTCAACCTGCCCAAAGGTGTCGCACCTACTGTGCCTGTTATCATCGCAGGTCTTACCACGGGAAGTAACGAACAACGCGAGAATGCTGCCTATGCGATCGGAGACCTCGTCGAGCGCACCGAGGAATCTGCGATCAAACCGTTCGTCGTTCCCTTCACCGGACCACTCATCCGTGTGGCCACCCAAGCGACGACCTATCCTCCCGGTGTCAAAACTGCGATCCTATCTGCACTGGCGACGATGCTGGAACGGATACCGAACCACGTCAAGCCGTTCTTCCCACAGCTGCAACGGACGTTTGTCAAGTCTGTCAGCGACCCATCGAGCATCATCGTGCGTACGTGCGCGGCGGATGCGCTTGGAATGTTGATGCGGAGTCAGCCGCGCGTGGATCCGGTGGTGACGGAGCTTGTTGGAGGTGCGCACGGGAGCGAGGAGGAGATCGCCGCGAGTTTCGTGTTGGCACTAGCTCGTGTCGTCGGGAGTGCGGTCGTGCATGGTGGGGTGGGGGACAAGGCCAGGGAGAGTTGTGTCGAGTTGGTTCATGAGGCGTTCCGAGGGACACATGAAGGTCAGGCGCACTTCTGCTCAACTGAGGAGACCTTGAACTCACGTACGGGACAGATCACTACGTTCAAGCGGCGGCGAGTTTGATTGCGTCCTTGTCGACGCACCCACAGTCGCTCAAGTCTGTTGTCAGGTGAATATTTCATTCCTTGACCGGGTTTCTGAACACAGCTGTCTCAACATCTTGCGTGCCCTTTAGCACCTATCTCGTCTCTGGTACACCCCCATCAGCGTTATCATCTCACGCGATCCTCGCGGTGCTTGAACCCGAGGACGCTGACGAACGCGTTCAGCCCGACGAGACGCTGTTCGCCAAACTGGGAGTACTACGTAGTGTGGCCCTCAAGGTCAAGGAGAGCGTGGCGAACGAGCGCCCTGCGATTTCACGACCGGCACGGGATGCACGGGAGGTCCTGAAAGAGATGGCAGCGGACGGCGAGGAAAGTCTGCTAGGGATATTCTGAGTGATTCTAGTAATTGGTGAGCCAGTGGGAATACCATCGTTTCTATGCAGATGTTGCGGAAAGATTCACGAGAGTTGTCGGATCGATAAATACTCATTTCTACAGAATTAGAGCGACTGCCGAGGTAATGGGAAGATAAGATAATGGCTTCAAGTACTGTACATTCGACCTTGTCGGCGAGGTGACGCTTGGGTAAGAAGTCCTATGCCCTCTCCGTCTTTCGAGATGGCCCTGCTCGTGGTCGTCAGTCTTTGTCCTCCATTTCCCCAAACGAAAATGCGTACCAAATACTTGGAAGCCCGACGGTACCTTCGGGAATAATAATATTCTGTCAGATCACACAGCAACGCTTGTCAAGGATACCCGACCAACGGTGCACTCTTGTGAACGTCGGCCGTCCTTGTCGTCCGAGAGCTAGATCACCATCCCAATCTCTATTTGATCGTGGCCGCCAGATACGACAAGGCATCGGGGTCTTCGAATGTCGGGAGACGTTCCGTGCCAATAATGCGGATCAGTTACTCTTCGAGCTCTGCTCATTGGGATACATGCACGACGCGAGGATGAAGCTGAACATTAAAGGGACGAGGCGCAGTCAACATCTCAAGGGGCTCTCCAGTACGGTGCGCTTGTGCTGACTAATCATGGAATCACAACCGTGCCAGTGATCGATTGATCTCCCCAGCCAACCACCATGTCACCTAAACGTAGAATGGAAGAAAAAGCACAAGTCGGTTACTTTTATACATCGTCCCTGAAACTCTGACAACCCTCTCCAGCCACCAGCAGCCAGAGGATCTGATTGTACACCTGCAACTCAGCCCGAAATTCTGACACCCCTCTCCCAGCCACCAGCAGCCAAGAAATCAAAATCTGACCAGCCAACTTCAGCTCAGGTTAGTGACCCTCTCGAAATCGCCCCGACAACCTGACAACCCTCTCTCAGCCACCACCAGCCGGGAGATCTGACCGTACACCTGTAGCCCAGGTCAGTTACTCCCACAAAACTGACCTCGGGGAAACTTACCCCTCCCAGCCACCTCCAGCTCCAGTCAGTGGCTCCGGCAAGTCTAACCTAGAGCGTCTGCAGAAGTTTTGGCACTCGGCTTGGGGAAAAGAGGATGCCTTCAAAGCATCGCAAGAAGGCATGGACGGCAACTCTTTCGATTATCTGGACTTTGGTGTGCACTTCCTGGCAGTGCACAGGATTTGCCCCACCATTCCAGATGATGGGAAGCTTTGCATCCTCCAGGAATACATTAACGCATATGCGAGGTTCGAATGCGAGACGGACAAGGTCTATAAAAAGGGTGCCTGTATAATCGGGCAATCAGGAATAGGTAAGGTCACATCTCTCTAACTGGAGCATTGATACGTACTTGTCATAGGAAAAACCTGCTTCATCGCGTATGCAGTCATCCAACGTCTGCGCGAGAAGCTGCCTGTCGCTGTCGAAAAGTACCACAAGTCAGTCGAGCAGTACTGGCTGTTCACTGCGGACGGCGTTTCTCTTGAATCGGATGAAACACCTTTGGAAAAATACCCGGGTATATGGGCGTTTTCGGATTCCAATGCTCACATCACTTTACCCGCTGCCGCCTTTACGGACACGCTTGGAGTTCGCACATTTCAAGTTACTCCTCCTCAAGTGGTCCGCTATAAGGAGTGGACTAAGCAAACTGGCGTTAATCGTTACTATATGGACCTTCCGTCCGAGAACGATATAATAAACCTCAGGTATGTTCAATTGTTTGTCATTACCCGGCATTCATGTAGGATGTTTTTTTAGCCTCGTTGGGGGCAGGGACATCGAACGCATCAAGCAGCTTGCAAGGAAATGGGGACCCGTTCCGCGTACCTTGGAACGAGTGTATGATGATCCCACGGAAGATGAGACTACCGAGAAGGGCTTGGAGATCGATGTCCGCGTTCAACTTGTTGATGATGTCAAGGAGATCGGGTGGGTTTCGGATGCCTTGAACCAATGCAATGGGTCAAGCAGAGACGAAGCATCCTCTACAACCTTTTTTATCCGTCCTCGTCGTACCAACCACGGTCTCAATCACAGGCTTCTGGATGTGTTCGTCCCAACTCCCTGGCTTCAAGATCAAGTGATTGATGCACTACGCCGCCAAGAGAAGAGGAAGCAACTTGAGCTGCACAATGCTCTGTTTGGTAACTCGGAAAGTCACCCAGTCGCCGGTGGAATTACAGCATCATGGTCGTCTCTCGATCGCGGAGGCACAACAACGGTACAAGATCCATCGTGAGATCCACAACAAAGAGAGTTGGAAGTGAAATTTCATTGTTGCGGGGTTGGACCTGATTGCCTAGCGAGACTCTGAGAGGTATTTGAGCAATTGTTTATTGTCTGTAAACGCCATGGGGGAAAAGGGAAAGTCGTGCAATCTATTATGTATCGCTTGACAAAAACCAAATCAGTACACTGCACTGGTTTCATTCTGGCCACGACATTCACAATTGGTTCGCCACCACTGCTAGCATGCCCTGCGAGACGATGACAACGACAATCTATCTCAATCATGGTGTGATGTCATCCTAACAGGCTAGCAGACCGCCCAGCCTTGCCAGACGTCTCCTCACAAAATCAAGGCATCTCTCAACCCCATTTCATTCGCTTCACTAACGACCCTCCAGATCTCTTGCTCTCACTGATCCTCGACGTCTTCAAACTTCTCACACGGGCTTACTGATCGACACCCGCGTCTCATACACAACCGTGATGAATCCCTCCGCGACACCCCAAAACTTGGTGTATTGGACAACGTCTTCGGCTGGCTCGCACACGAAGTCGCCCACATATCGAAACCATCTCCCAGGTCCGTCTCCCCTTCGTCGTTTGTCTTGCCTACATTGAACACACCCAAGCTCTTATGCCGCAGCAGACATCTTTGTTTTGTTGAGCTGGTCCTGTGGCCTTTACATGGCATGTCTCTCCGCCTTCCCAGACGTTGTCTCGTCCGATCCATGGCGCATCCTCACTGGCACCTTTGCGTCCCTTGTCGATCTCCAATCCAACCCCTCCACGCGATGAAAACAAACTCTACAAAAGAACGCGTTCGTTCATAGCCGCAGGGCACGTGGGGATCATCTCCATTGCCCACGTTCGTGCTCGTCACTCACGTGGAGTCGAGCCAAACGCTGCTCATCTACGTCGCTCATCTGCGCACTGTTATTGACGTCACAATGGACATCCCAGATTTCAAGCCCCTAGGTTATTGAGGACGCTCAAGACTGAGATGTCGGGCATCAATTGGCAAGGTGTTGCGCGGGGGCTGAATGAGTCCTGTAGGACCGTCTCGAAGGTCTGTTACCGGATATCATCACTAACGTCCCATGGAGTACCATACATAAAGTGTTCATGTCGTCTTCCTCCCTGCAACGTTTGGAATCTTGAGCGGGTTGGACACATCGGACCCAAGGACATCGATCTGACAATACCAACCCTCCTGGAAGTGGCTTCGTCAACGGGACGAGAGCTCTGGAACAACGCTGCAAGCATTGCGCGAGGTCATGTTGGTGAGTGGTTCCTTGGGCGTGTTCTGATGTCGATAATGTCGATTCGCATGGCGACAGTGTTCCCTGTGTTGGATTTGACGTTGATCACGACGCCAATAACGGAGTTCAATGTGTGGGTGGTGACTTTTCTCGTCACAGTGGCTGGAAATGCGCTCAACAGACGACTGATGGTCGTCATGATTGTGTTGGTTGAGGTGCTGGAGGAGGGCAAGGACGAAGAGCTCGTTGGCGCTTGGACAAGGCATTGTGTGCGTTGCTTGCATCGATTGAGGATCCCGAGGGAACTTTGAACGAGGCAACATCTGAATCCTGAACTGAACTGTGCCTGACCCTCTCAGATTCGCATTCGTGATGACCCGTTGGTATTGTTGTTGGGCAGCTGGGGGGATGGTAAGCATGCTTTGTTTTATTCCTCCATAGAACCTGTGTTTGGCTCGCATGCACAGGACCAAGAGTGATGCGCCAACGCGCCGCATGAGCACTTGCCATCTGATCTCTGTCCTTTTCGAGGAATCAGAGCTCAATTCGTCACTGTACTGAATGGACTGGGTTAGACAACTTATTTCGTTCGACGATCTCGAAGTTGCCATTTATACCGCCGCATGGAAAGCATTTGGCATATTTGTCAAGTCTGTGCTCAAGGACAGGCTTGAGCCATTGGCCGTTTCTCTTTGCCTGACAATCAGAGGCACGGGCGCCCCAGGACGGACTGTGCCTGGGTTGAACCTACCCAAAGGCGTTGCACCTACTGTGTCCGTTATCATTGTCGGTCTTATCACAGGAAGTAGCGAACAACGCGAGGATGCTACCTGTGCAATTGGAGACATCGTCGAACGCAGCGAGGAATTCCCGATCAGGCCGTGCGTCGTTCCATTCACCGGACCACTTATCCGTGTGGCCACCTAAGCGACGACCTATCCTCCCGGTGTCAAAACCACGATCCTATCCACACCGGCGACGATGCTGGAATGGATACCGAACCACGTCAAGCCGTTCTTCCTTGGTGACGGATGGGGAGGAAAATTTGGCAGATATATTCCGAGTTAATTCGCATGTCGTTCTTTGGTGTTATAGTTTGTGTTGCAAGTGGGTTCAAACTTCAGAGGAGGTCGTTACATGCTTCTCTCCATTAGATCTGATCGATAACTCAGAACGACACGCTGGTTTGGTGGACACGACAGCAAAAGGCCATTGGTTATTTAAGAGGTATACGAGACAGATGTAATGGAAGGGTGGGCGCTTGAGATGGCCAGGCATCTACCTCGTGGGATATAGGCTGTACACGTACCTCAAACGTCGACTCAAACCATCAACCAATCCCCAGAAAATCAGCACGTCCATGTCAACTGTCACCCACCTCGATAACTTTCATCCACCGTTGGACTCGGTAATCTTGGCACATGACAATCCCATCCGGGCGCTCGCGTATTTTCCAGATGGGATACGTGCTGTCACTGGCTCTGAAGACGGAACCCTGAAAGTCTGGGATACCAGCAACGGGCAGCAAGAAGGGACTTCGATGTCGTTCGAGTCCGGGCCGCACTGGGTTATTGGTATCGCAGTGACGAGGGATAGCACAAAGATTATCAGTGGTGACGCGGATGGGATCATCAGAGTATGGGATGCAAAATCGCACAAACTCGCCAACGAATGGGAGCATCAAGGGTGGGCCAACAAATGGGCCCTCTCACCGGATGAACGATTCATTGCGGTCAATGGGAGAACTGTGGGAATTTACACTCTGGAAGGGACACACGTCAAATCCATCGACGTTGACGTTTACTCGCTGTGTTTCTCTCCCGACAGCAGCAAACTCGCGTGTGGCTTTTTTGACATCAATATCTATGACATCAGTACTAGTACTGCCAGTGGCACGCGCATCCTCGGTCCACTAAAAGGCCATCGAAGTGTCATCACGTGTCTCGTATGGTCACACGATGGCACCAAAATATTCTCTACCTCTAACGACAAGACAATTCGCTGTTGGAATTCTGACACAGGAGAACAGATTGGACGATGGACAGGTCACACCTTCTTGATATCCTCCCTCTCCCTTTCCCCAGACGGATCCACACTCGCGAGCGCATCCAATGACAAAACTGTCCGCTTTTGGGACACGACTACCGGTGATTGCGTCGGATCACGTCTACAACACCCTTATCCTGTGTGTACAGTTTCTTTCTCACCCTCTGGTGCATCCGTGGCGTCAGCAGGAGATGATGGAGAGATATATTTGTGGCAGGTATGCTCACCAAGCATGCTTCTAACTTGTAACTAAGTGATTCTCCCGTTGCACAGGCTCCGCGTCGTATGCAAACCTCCCTCCTCCAGCCACCTCTGCCCTACATACCCACATCACTTCACTGCTCCTTTGATTTTAGAATTGTAAGTGCGGGTCGCAATGCGTGAATCCCCCTCTTTCTTACTCGTAGTCCACAAGCCGTCTTCAACAGAGGTCTCCTCCTCCTCGGAGCCCAATATGCCCCTTGATCTCCCTTCGAGAAATGTAGACCTGGGTAGTGCCCCCGTGGAACATCTGAGGCCCTCTGTGTCTGAAGGGCCAGGAGAGCACCAGCACACATTTGTCCATACTATCCCGCCCTATTTGTCACAAATGAAACGGCGTGAAGGATATCAAGGATCTGACTTCAAGTACGTCATTGCCATCGTGCCTAACACAATGCTCTAGCGTAGTCACACAATCAACATAGTACTAATTGCCCCCCACCTCTGGATCTCACTCCTTACATTGTCAAGAAGGATGATCACTGTATTGCCGGGGGAGGTTTTGGTGATGTCTTTAGATGTTTGTATCAGGACGACTTACTGGCACCTAAGGAGGTTTACACATAATGTAGTTTATGCTACTTGCCGCTCATGTTTTCCTCAGGTCGCAGTAAAGGCATTCCGATTCCGATTCGCAATGAATGGAGCTGAAAATGCATATAGGGTAACTCTCTTTGGTGTTCTACATATGTACATTGCTCAAAATCGTTCATAGATGCTCCGTCGGGAACTTGGTATTTGGAGGAGACTTGACCACAAAAACATTGTCCCCTTTCTGAGCCCCTTCAGTCACTTTACACCGATAAAGACGAGGAGCTGATGGTTGCAAATCAGTCGACTGAGACGGCCAGCCAACGTTGGGCCGAGCCAAGAGGAGAGCACCGAATGTAATGGCTCGGCCCATGAAAGAAGGATAAAGACAGATGGGCCGAGTGTCTATGTAGGGATGGTGAATAGTGTAATAGGATATATCTTGAGTGAAATGAGTATCCAATCGGCCGATGGTATGATGAGTGATAGACCGATGGGCCGGTGTGCATAGTACTGAT
>JBBPMD010000465.1:0-22412 GCA_038090095.1 Zangia roseola
CTGTTTGGCAAGGTTCAGTGTGTTTGGTTGGGTTTGATCCAGTACCCCACCAATTTCCAATATTTCCCAGTATACTCCAGAACTCTCCCAGTATCCTCCAGGACTGTCCAGACTGTCATGGTCTGTCGAGCCTGGAGCCTCGGCTAATGAAAAAGGTTGTTTTGCTGATGTAGGGACCTGCGGGGATGTCATCCAACTTCGGCTCTACCTCCTCCTGGTCCCCTGGACCGTTATCTCAACGTAGCGCCCTCGTTTCGATCCTGGGACATATCCCATCGTATTCGGCTCGTTCGACAACCTCGTGGCGGTTCGAATCGGCCTCGACACCTCTCGATTTGGCCTTCTCGCCCATATGGCCTCCTGGCCCCTTTCCTAGACACTGCGCCTTCGTTTCGACGAAGCACTGGGTTCTGTCGCTCTGGGCACCTTCTGGTATGCCCTGGCCATCGTCTCCTTCGATCTGGCGCCTCGATTCGACTTCGATCGTCCTCGATTCAACCTGGTCCTCATCCTGCCCTCCTGGTCCTTCAACTCGACTTGACGGCTTCGTTTCGACGCCGGGTGCCATCATCTCGCGCTCAGGGCCTTCCCATGGCCTCTGGCAACCTTCTGGTAGGCTCTCCTCATCGCTTCGACGCTTATCTTTGCAGCTTGGACGGCACCTCCTCTCCTCCTTGAGCTGGACTCGTCCTCGGCTTGGGGACTTCGTATGGTCGCCGGCTCCGCTCATCTCGACGCTGGGGACCTCTGGGACCTTATGGGTGTCTTCTCCGACGATTTGGCTGCTCCAGTCGACCTCGACAGCTCTCGAGTCGACCTGCTCGCCCCCACCTCCTCCTGGTTGACTATCTCGACATAGCACGTTCTTTTCGATGAACCGCCCGTCTCTGTCGTTCCTAGGATGCTGTAGGTAGGTGGGTAAGTCACTGGGTACAGCTGTTTCGCTGTCCGGGTCGTCTTTCGATGCTGGTCGCCCTAGGTGACTTCTCATCCAGTCGCTTTGACTGTTTGTGCTGGTGTACTGACGCGTTCCGCGGCTCTTTAGGCCTCGTCCTGGCGTCCTCGTCACTGCTGGACACTCCTGACACGTGCGTTTCAGCTCTGGTAGGTGCGTCATCGCAGCTCGCACTAACCTCATTCTCCCTCTCGAGCTCGACTCTGTTTTCCTTGGGTCTCTCCCTTTCGTCCAGTGCATCTGCACACCTCCCGTCAACCTCGCCGTCGCCCTATCTGCGTGCGCTTTGCTCTGCGACGCTCTCAGCTCTCTCGTCGACAGTCTTGCCACTGCCAGGCTCAACCTTGACCTCGACGGCCCTCAACCCCTCTGTCCCCGTCCACCCGCTCTCTGCTGCGTCAGGCAGCTCTGTGGGTGTGTCCGGATGACGCTCGTCGTCACCCGTCATGTCTGCAGGGTCCTCTGGTGGTCCGGTTGGGTCTGCCGTCTCTGTGGCAGGGTGTCTGTGCGATGCGCTCGGTGCGCTCGCACTGGTTGTCGTTTGCTGGTCCGTCTCGCATCTGGTCAGCCCATTGCTGCCGTCGCTCATCTGACCTACGCAATCCCCATTGAGCGGCATGCTCTGGGGTGCGTGCTGGGGTGTGGCTGCATCCGTCGATACGCCCGTTGTCGTTGTGACTGCAGTCTCCATTCTCGTGCCGTCGAGAATTCCCGCGAGTCCTAGCACTCCCGCTGCACGCTCGAAGCTTCTCCGGTATGTCGTCCAATTGCTCCAGTCAATGTTGAGTTGATGTTGAGTCATCCGAGTTGTCACGTACGGCGTGTCGTTGTGGGGCAAGGTGGGACAAAGGGAGAGGGAGGGGTGGGGGTGGTGGGGTTGAACTTGATGAGGAACAACGCGCAACGAACAGTACTTACAATATGGCACACTGTCGTGTAAGTCATCCATCGGCCTGCCCTCAACCAAAACAAGCGACAACACTGAAAATTTGCGCTCCGTTCTTCCAGCGATCGCGTCAGTAGTACCGTGATGGGCCCTTGCTCAGGTTCCCAAGAATGCCAACAAGACCAAGATCGTGGTTCTCACACCATCGGCGCCGAAGGAGGTCAGGAGCAAAGCCAACAATCTCTCAACTGCAACTTAAAGGCAAAATTCGACAGCATCTGTCTATCGGGAAATGCTAACTGCGGTCCAGATGCTGTCTTGGCACCTTCCGTATCTCACTTCCTCCAGTGCTAATTACATTGAATCTAAATTTATTCTTGCAGAACTACAACATATCATATTTATTTTATTTCAAATCCTGTCGACGATGCTGAGCCTGCCAGCAGACCCGGCTTTTTCGTGATCCCAGCTCAGGGCCAGTTGCCAAAGGTAGGTGGGATCATCGTACGGCATCGGTGTTGCTGATGACATGCAGGTCCTCCCTTACATCCGACCAGGGTGAAGCCAGAGTGAGAAAGATGCAGATCGGATGTACAGACTCATGCGTGCATGAGTCTGTCATCACCAGTGCATGTCCAGGTGACACCTTTGTCTGCTGCAACATCATTAAGTCAGTCTCTCAGCGCTTCACAGTATCTGTACTCACTTGCAGCTGCCAATTCCATCCAGACGACGACAGCACACTTGCCATCCTCGCCCATGCCTTCAGTTGAGTCAGCGTCGGACATACCCAGTTGGCCCACACTAGCACCAATACCCCGTCCACACCCCTCTTGCACTGGTTGACCCCCTTGTCAACCTCGTCAAGTCCCTCGACCTCTCTGGCACCATGCCCACTTCTGTGCTCGATTAGATATACATTCTTTCAAACCTACTTTATTGTATCCTAACCTTTTGCTTTTGCCGTTTCAAACCACTGGTTTTTTTTGTTGCTTTCAACCGCTTTTACTACGGACCAGTGCCTGCATTTAGTGGTATACCGTGCACTTTTAATACATTTTCACATTCGAAAAAGCACCCGAAAAGCATGAAATAGCAGTAAAAGTAGGTAAAGGCACCTGAAAAGCACCCTAAAAGCACCCTAAAAGTGTAGAGATCTACTTTTAGGTCCTTTTTACAACGTTTTTTGAGATCCGAAAAGCTGACAAAAAGGGCTTAAAAGCACTGAAAAGCATGGTTAAAAGCAATAAAAGTAACTTGACATTTTACTGATGTGGAGGGTCGTGAGGTGTAGGGAGAGGGGGAGGGGGAGTCATCATGTCGACGTAAGCGTCATCACCGTCGTGTCGCGTCGTCCACCGTGTCTGACTCGTCGGATCATCATGGAGTGAAAGGGAGAGGGGGGGTTGCGACATTGACGAACGCATTGTCATTGTCCTGGGGCTGGCAAGATGACACAGAGGAGGGAGAAGGAGGGAGGGAGAGTGCAGCCTGAAGGAGGGAGAGCTGCGGCACGACGATGCGACAACGTGCTATGTCTCGCGGCACGTTGTAACGTCGTCGTGTCCAGGTTGCACGAACGTCGGCTTCAGGCTGGGCCAGCACAACACTAACTTACATAGTCTGTTAGTCACTATATAAAGTCGTACGACAGGACATGAGATGTAGTTTCATGTAATGGGGAATGGGTCGAAATGAAGCTATTTATTCTGCTACTGACTAGTAAACAGCATATGAATACGGGCTAAGATCAGGCAGGGAAAGTTGACTGAGTAGATCAAGGGCTTGCAACACGTGTGCTCGCGACTCGGGACTAAGACCCATGATTGGGGTCCCGTCTCTCAAATGTCTGAACCAGGTGACGAGTTTGTGGTAGATTGATGTGAAATGTTCACGTCTACGTTTGGAAACGGTTGTTCCTGTGAATTGTTTGTTGCGAAAAACATCGGTGTCCACTACCACCACAATCTGGGACACAATCAGACAGTCAGCGAAATTTTACGAGAACACTGCTTACCCATCCCAGACCAAATGCAAGCATTGCATCTGATGCGTGAGTGATTTCAACCCACTTATCAAGTCCAGATTGATCCTGGATATGCTCATAGACTCCAATGAATCCAATTGAATGCAGCCTGCAAAAGAAGTGGTGGAGAAACTCTCGTATCTCTGGTCGTCTGAACCAGATCATCTAGTAATAAAGGGATCAAACATTATTCAAACGAATGAAATTGAGTTACCACTGAGGTCCCATCATTTCCAAGGACATTGATGTGAAAGAGAGAAAATCCATATGGGTCACTCCACATGAGATCACCGTTTTCCGATCTCCACTTTGAGGCTGTTTGTGTGTCGTCAAGAGTGTTGAGAAGTACAATACGGGGTATTCAAAAAACCCGAGTTGCCCATGTGACGGAACAAGTAGGGTACGTGTGGCTTGGTATGCTTTCTCAAATATCGCATCCTTTGCGATCAACACCTAATAAATATTGAGTCAGAGAACAAAGGTATTGTGGATGTGCTCACCTCGCCTCTCAAGGCGATTCGAAAGACCTGATCTGTTAGCCGCGTGCGGCATTGTTTGTCCCGAATTAGAATGGGTTCTAAAGGAGTTATTAACTCCATGTAGCATGCTACAATGGGGACTCGACATACCGTCTGGTGGAATCCATTCATCCGGGTCAGGTTGAATTCGGCGAATTAGATCAATTGCCTGATCGATAGAAATTGTCACCTGAGTTGCAGCTGCAGCGCCAGGTGCGCAGTTCGTGTAACAGAGATAGTAAGTGTATATTGACGCTGCGTCCACCTGAATGAGAAACCAGTCGAGCACCTGGCTTCTAAGAGTCTGAAGAAAAGAAGCTGTATGGACACAATATTAATATTTCAATAGTATACAGCTAAATAAATCAAAACATACCAGACTGCGGTGGATACTGGCCTACATCATACAGGCCAGTCTCGAATGCTTGATCTTCGTCCACTGCGGTTGGAGAGTCTGAATCCAACTCGTAGGTAGCTTCGGAGTTGCTGAGGTGTATCGGAGAGGCGTTGTGGTCGCTGGGGCTGAGTTCTTGCAACCCTACTCCAGACAGCGCAGGAAATGTGCCTGGATACAATAAAATATATTAGATTGCAGTCTCCGAGTGCTTGGGTCATACCTGTGTCTTCGAGCATGTTGAAGCTGCCCCCACTGAACATCGATGTACCGAAATATAATTCAGCAGTAGTTCAATGGAGAACGATAAGAGAGGCTCATCGCGACCAATGGTAGTATTAAATCTGTGTGTTGGTTTACTATCGATTATACCAGTATTTAAGGTTTGAACACTAAAATTTGCGCCTCCAGTACGTTTCAATTCGTCCGGGGTTCTGCAGACAAATGAACGGTGGATATCGTAAGTGACACTGTGATTGAAGACTCATGTACTCGTGACTAAATTAGTTGCTGACCCCGCACCCTCGATCCGCACCCTGCAAACATGTTTTGTAAGTGAAGAAGCCTTCAACGAATCACAAGATGAACTGAAGCAGATAGATTGCAATGATGCCACTCACTGCTCGATTTCATCACCGTGTTGTGGACGCTGCAATGGATCCAGATCCCGGGTGAAGGGGTCAACGTCGTGCCACCAGAGCCATATTTCCCCTCTCAGACCCTGAACCGATCGAGTTTCGGTTTGGCTTGAAGAAAGCGTGGTGACCCCAAGCGAAAGAAATCCTGATATCACTCACGATCCTCTCCCGCTACGCAGCAGAGACTCGCAGGTGGACAGGGACAGAGAGGTCGAGATTCGTGGAGGTCGAGGTTGAGCCGGGAGCGCCACGAAGCAAATTGCGGGCACAGAGACCAATGGCGAGATTGACGAGAGGTGTGCAGATGCACAGGACAAGTGGGAGTGCCGAGGAGCCTCGAACGGCATTGATCAAGCCTGGAGAGAGCTTGAGCGCGATGACGCGCAGACGATCGACCGTGACTGACAACACAAGTGGTCAGTACGACGAAACCATTGACTAGGATTTACTTGAAGGTCCCTATGATCCATCTCCACCACCCTACAGTCCCTCCAGACCAACCGCGAGCCAAAACGAGGTCAATCCGTCGAGATAGCCGACCAGGAGGATGGGAGGGCAAGGAGGTCGAGTGGAGCGGAAACGCGCACATCAGAGGCGAAGCACACTGCCCAGACGGTCCTATCAGTGCCATAGAGGCACCCAGAGTTGAGACGAGCAGAGCTGGCGACCCTACGAAGTCCCCAGGCCGAGATTGCATCCAGCTCGAGGAAGAGCGGAAAGTAGTTTCAAGCTGCAACGATCAACATCGAACAAGCGAGGCGGACGTATCAGAGGCTTGCCAAAGGGCATATGAAGGCCTGGGAGATAGTCCGACGCAGGTCCGTGACCAGTCCGAAGGCGTTGAGTCGGCCTGAAAGGTCAGGAGACTATAGGGACTTGCAGAGGACGTCGAGCGTCATCGAGGCCGACCGAGGCCGCCATAAGGTTGTTGACGGCGAGGAATACAATGGGATACGCCCCAGTAGCAGCCGAGACGTGCGCGTCGTCGAAATGAGCGTGCAATGTCGATTGAGAGGGCCAGGAGACCAAAAGGGGGTCGAGGCGAAGTTGGGGAGCGACAGCAGCAAAGCGCAGCGCCGAAACGCGACGAAACGAGTCGGATATCATGGGAGAAGGTCCCTGAACGATGGCGCAACGAGCAGAGGACGCCACGAGTCGATACAACTCGGAACGCATCTGCTAGCTGGTCAAAGTGGTCAATTTGAACGGAACGAAGATAAGACCAAAACAGACATACCAGCGCCATCCATGCGACCACCCAACAATCCCAGATGACCTATCCATCATCCAAACCCGCCACGTCGTCGAGGTCGACTGAAGACGCGATCTAAAAGGGTTAGACAAAGCCGAGGAGGCAAGACCACTTACCTCGCGATACAGTCGCTTCAAGACCGATCCAGACACATCAAAAGTGTTACAAGGAACCTAAAAAAGTCAGGGAACAAATTTTGGCAACTTTTTCGCGACCGAACAGCTGGTGTGACACTATTACTGTAACTATACATGGTGACAAAGCTTTTGATGGGTCATGTAAGCACGGTGGTCCTGCTTTCCATAGCTGAGAGAAAGAAGAAGAAATACATCAGCAAACTGACACATTTCCATAGCCGAGGCTCCGACTTTTGACACATTTTAGCCGAGCGCCAGTCCGGCACAGCTCAATACAGTGTGGCACAACCTGGCACAACCTGACACTCCCTGTGACAGTCCGTGTGTACCTAATATAGTACATAATGAAAGTTTCCGACTACAGTGAGAATCTAAATATTAGTCCAGGGTGACGTCGAGAGTCGACTTGGATATTTCACGCGACAAAAAATCTACAGTAATGTGGGGAATATCAGGGAAGAACGACATTGAGAAAGATAGTATTCACATACTATGATGTGACGGCGAACATGTTTCTTGTATTGCATGTTCGCGAACGACTGAGTAGCCGCTCTGGCGAATCGATAAACGAATGCAGCCGACAAATTCATCCGCAGCTCGCAAGTCGTTTTCAGCATCTTCGGACAGTAGTCGGTTAAGTTGCAGGGTGATGACATTTCGATGGATGATCTCGTATGCGAGATCCTTTCGGATGCGTGAGATTGCTCTGTCGCTCCGTGCCGCCTCTAGAAGCAAGTAAGCTTCTGTACTACTGCGCGGAGGAGGAACAACGCGGCCAGGATATGTCTAAATTGCAAAGGATGAGTCAATAGAGAAATATTCAAGCCGTTGTATAAACCCCCACCGTGTCGGGTCCGCCTACTAGCAGTGAGTCGTAGCGATTATAGCCCAGGGAGTCTGCATTGTGAGTTAGTTTTGTCGGTAAGACCGCATACGCTGATGGCTCGAATTGACATGAATCGGGAAGAGATCTCTGGTACATGGGAGCAATCACATTCTCGTGGCGGTCTATGCTCGGAGCGAGCTGGAATTCTTCATCACAAAGACTGTAGTCAGTATTGATGATCTTGTGATCCTGACCGACTCGGAATCGTACCTGCCAAATGGTTTCCAGGGAAACCAGGTAAGAAAGACTGCGAGATTTCTGGGTCAATGGTCGAATTTTTGAGCATCGTGAAGTGGGGGATGTTAATGAGGGTGCCGACGAAGGCCACGGGTTATGTGGGAAGGAGAGTGCGCAATGCGGTGCATAATGTCAAGCACGTGTGTATATGTCGTAATCCAAGTCTCCCGGGCCTTTCTACTCGCGAACCCTCACGTTGGTGGCCATGCCCCGAGCAAAGACGACCCGCGGTCGGCTCAAGACGATCCGTTGCCCGAGCTGCGGAAAGAAGTTTTGTACAGAAACAAATGTTCTCCAGCACATGAACCAGCCATCTAGTGCATGTTATGGATCTCTTTTCGCCGACTATGACAGTCCGATGGACGGAATAGGACTTACTGGAGACGTGGGTTCTCGCTCCCATAGCAACATGTTTCCGGCTCAAGATGTAGCATTCGAACCTATTCCCCCAGAGGAGCCCGTATCATACGAAGACATTGAAATGGACGATGATGCACTCACTGGCTCTCCCAGCAATCGATCCGCTTCTTCGTCTCCTGAACCTGGCCCCGAACAACTTCTCCCAGGACGATTCGTGGAGATATTTGAAGGGTGCAGTGAAACCTTCCAAGGTGGAAGCACCTTTATGGATGATTTCTGGATCGATCAGTACGCAGAACGGAGACGTGAAAATGTCTACTACCCCTGGGCATCAAAACAAGAGTGGGCCTTTGCTTCGTGGCTATTACGCTCTCGTCTCAGCATGGCGGCTATCGACGCACTCTTGTCGCTCGACATTGTAAGTGAAATTCCTGGTTTGGTTTGCTTTCTCACCTGCTGTAGATCAAATGCACATCGTTATCCTTTCGATCCGCGAAGGAACTCAGAGCACGGGCCAAAATGCTTCCATCGGGGCCAAAGTGGGTATGCGAGACCTTGACGCCCGAATACCCTGTCAAGGAACCACTTCGACTCTTCTATCGCAACCCGATCGAATGTCTTCAAGCACTTCTCAGCCACCCTCTGTTCGCCTCTCATATTTCGTTCGTTCCCAGGAAGGTTTGGACCTGTGCCGCGAAAATTTGTCGGATCTATGACGAGTGGTTAAGCGGAGATCGTGCCTGGGAGATTCAAGTAAGAATACGTTTCGAGCACGTAGAGGTAATGCGACTGACACTGTCCAAGGAGGGGTTACCAGCAGGAGCTACGCTCCTCGGAGTGGTCCTGTCATCCGACAAGACCAACATCTCCGTCATGAGCGGCAACCGTATCGCTCACCCGCTTCTCATTAGCCTCGCCAACATCAACGCAGATATCCGCAGCCAGACGTCTCTCCACGCATATCTCCTGCTCACCTTACTCCCAGTCGCAAAGTTTACTCACAAAACCACTCGTGTTCGCAGCCTTCTTCAAGATCGTCTATTTCACCAGGCCCTCGATACCGTACTCTCACCGCTGAAGGTTGCCGCGAAAGTGGGGGTTATGATGAGTGACCCCCTAGGAAATCTCCGGTATTGTTTTACTCCTTTAGCTTCCTGGATCGCAGACACTCCCGAGGAGAGTCTCGTGGCGGCCACGGGTCCGAAAGTGTCACCAATCACTACCGCCACATTCAAGGACTTTGGCAATCCCCATCGACACCCGCCTCGTACTGCGGAGAACACACTCCTCGCAATTCGTTCTGCATGCTCAAAGCATTCGCCCAAGGATTACAAGAACTTCCTCAAGACCATCAAACCATTGGGGCTGAATGGTGTCGTCGAGCCGATTTGGATGGATTGGGCGGTATCGAATCCCTGCGACTTTATCACGATAGAACCCTTGCATCACTTTCACAGATTCGCTTGGGACCATGACATCAAATGGTGCATCTCAGTACTTGGCGCCGAAGAACTAGATTTCCGATTTTCCCTCGTTCAGACCCCCGTAGGGTATCGGGCATTCGCCGACGGAGTGTCCAAGCTGAAGCAAGTCACAGGTCGTGATCACCGCGCCGTACAGCAGTACCTCATAGGGGTTGTCACTGGCGGTGTCTCTCGAAGGCTCCTGGTTGCCGTCCGTGCTCTTCTGGACTTTCGTTACCTCGCGCAGGCCCCTGTGTTCACTGACCATTCCGTCGATCGTGTTGCCCAAGCCCTTCAAGAATTCCATGACCACAAAGACGCCGTAATCCGCCATGGCACACGAGATAACTGGGAAATTCCGAAGCTCGAGCTGCTTCAGAGCGTAGTTCCCGGTATTCGTCGGTCTGGAGCCCCGATGCAGTGGACGGCCGATATAACGGAGCATGCACACGTCGACGAGATCAAAGTACCCGCCCGCGCCGGCAACAATCAAAATTACTACAATCAAATCACACGACATCTCGACAGGTTGGATAAATGCCTTAGGTTTGATCTAGCTACGTACATCGAAGAACGGCGCCACATGGATCTGGCAACCGACGAAGAATCTTCCGAGGACGAGGAAGATCACGAGCCCGACACAGAAAACCTTGTTTCTGAGTACCCAACTCCAACACGCCCAATCGTCGACTACTTCGCTATGTCGTTTGCGCTCCTGAACGGATCCAATCCCGTTGCCCCTAAGCCCTTGCGTACATTTGCTACGTCGAGGACTGCATTCCATGTAGCAATCAGGCCCCCGTCGCGGCTCACCCTTCAGGAGGCAGCCCTCAAATATAAACTACCTGACCTCATTCCAGCCGTCTGCGATTTCCTCGCACAACAGAATCGCAATTTGGCGCCGGATAACATCAAATTGCAAATCTGGCACAGTGTACGCATACAGCAAAAGTCTTACCACAAGAAGGATCTAGAACCACCCCAAACACTTCGCGCCGTTCCCCCCTCAGACTCCAATCCGTACGGTGAATATGACTCGGTGATCATCAGCAATCAATCTGAAAGTGATTGGCCAAAACGCGGATTGGTCGGACATACCGTTGTCCAACTGCGCGTTATATTCCGACCCCTACATTGCGACTTTTTCACTGCATATGTACAGCGTTTCAATGTCGGAAGTACGAGCATGGTGACTCAGATGCCTCTTCTTAGGCGAGCTGTAAGGGCAAATGGGGATCGCATTGGGAACGTAATCCCACTAACATTGATCCGTTCTCCTGTTCATCTTATTCCTCATTTTGGTACTGAGGCCCATCCACGCCTGAACAAACTGAATAGTTACGAACTAAGCAGCGAATTCTGGCTTAACAAGTATTGGTCAAAAGAACTGTATTACGCATTATCTCCCATCTGACGGTACTACAATTGTCAAATATTCCTTATTACATACGTATCTTCCGAGTCATTTCGTTTGGTCGTCAGATCCTTATCTGCTCCCTCATTTTCGACTTTCATCCAGTAAATCAAAATGAGTATCATGAACACTCCGTCCCACTCGAAGTCTGACGCGGCTCAGAGCAACTTGAAGACTCTAGTGAGTAATCAATATTACGAAACACATATCTCGTTGACTGTGTTCTCGACACACTCAGGCGGCACAAGCCACGCCTTACAACTTGGTGACCGTTGAGTGCCTCGCTACCAGCTCTCTGTTTGAACGGGAATACTCACTGAAGTGTGCAGCTAGCGACCATACCGCAACCTTACCGCCGCAGAGCAGACTACCAGCGCCAAACGATGGATCAATTGCTCAAGAACGACAGTTGGAAGAGGACAGTGCGGCTCAGTCAACAGGAAACTAGCGTCTCATACCTCAAGTTTATCTATCCAGAGCGCCAGATACTTCCGGAAAACTACACCCTCGAACGCCTATTAGAAACTTTGAAAACACAAGGCTACTATAAAGACGCCACAGAACGGAACACCGCGAAAAGCTGGACCGAATTTCCTGCGGTTAAGCATGGCCAAAACACGAATCGCGAACTACTGCTCGCGAACTTTCTGAATAGGTTGCGTATTGCTATCTACGAGACGTGTGGTGTGTCGTGCTTGTGAGTGCATTCACTTCTGCGGTTTAACCACCCCGACGAACCAGTTTCTGATCCCATGCCATAGCGAATGGGATGCCAAATCTGCGACAAAACCGCTGGATGGCGCTCGCGCAAAGAGGAAACCTGACATTACGTGCTACTTTCGAACCCCCGAAGGTGTCAACAATCTATCCTGGGAACAGGTGGTGACATTTTGTGAGGTCAAGAATCGCTCTGACATGAAAAGGGACAAAGAGTCGTTCATCGAACTCGCCGGGAAAGCCTTGTGCTTGCTGGGCGCACAGGACGGCCGTGTTCTAGTGTCTTGTATTCGCATTCTGGGGTCATCTATATATCTTACGACTTTCCATCGGAGTGGTTCTATCTCAACCTGTGCGTTCAATATCCACACTTCCCCACTCCACTTCCTGCGCATCATTATCGGTGTATCCTTTGCGGACTATACTACCGTCGGATTCGATATGTCCATCCAGTGGGACTTGACCCCGACACCATACACCCATACCAACTCTGAGTCCACGGGTGGGCAGTCGGGGAACTTGGAACCAACAAATTCTCAGTCCGGGCGACGCGGCTCTGAAGACCAAGGGCGAGAGAGATCGAAGTGGGTGGAGATCACGGATAAGGGTGGCGAACATCGCAGGATCTGGCTGAAGAACGTACTTGATCTATCCGACAGCCTCAGTGGTCGAGGAATGACAGTCTGGGAGGGTGAGATGGAGTCGTCGAGCAATCAGGGCAACCCGCACGTCGTAGTAAAGGATTCCTGGACCGACCCGCTTAGGAAGTACACCGAGGAGATGATCTTACACATGCTTGGGAAGCATCAGATCGAAGGCGTCCCTACGTTAATCAGCGAGGAGCAAGTCAAGACCAATCTCCACAACACGGAGGTCAATCACTCAACACACTTTCTTTGTTCTGCTCTTCCTTCTGGATCCGCTTTCGATCTACGGGTCTTATCTCGCCTGGTCTCTCGCCCTGTTGGACAATTAATCTTGGAGTTTTCGTCGCTTGGAGAACTTCTTGTCGGATATCTGGACCAGGTTGTTGGTAAGATCAACTTGCCTTTCGCGAAATTCCATAATAATCTGACCGGATTTGAACTCTAGCGCATAAGGATGCACTGGAGGTTGCTGGTATTCTCCATCGGGATATTAGCCCTCCGAACCTCTTTCTCGCACCAGCGGTGAACCGAACGGATCATTCGAAATACATGGACCACCTCTCTCCTGGTGCTCGGCAGCGCTTGCGCCAGAACATGCAGAATCTTTCGCGGCGAGGAATTCTCGGAGATTGGGGTTACGCCGTCCCTATCAAACCTTCTGAAGCAACGTTCTCTGATACATCGAGTGACGATAGTCTGCCTTCTGACTCCGACTGCCTTCCAACATCCCCGATTGGAATCGAATCGCCTATCGATTACGACAATACTGTTCCCGCTCGAAAGGTTGGCGGTCTTGATGCGCCACTGCTGGTACCAGTTTCAAAACTCACAGCTAATCACGATATTATGCTGCGGATGGGTGTTGATAGCCCCGACGATGATCCCCACCAGACGATTGACTTGTGCCCACTCTATCGCACGGTAAGCTCAATCTTACGTGTATGTACGACCGAACGAACTGACATGTCACATACTAGGGAACCTGGTCATGGATGGCTGTGCAGCTTGTGATGGCTGGACCAGGGCAGCCCGTAGTGCATGATGCTTCCCATGACTTGGAGTCGTTCTTCTACGTTCTCGTCGGAATTTGTGTTCTCTATGATGGTCCCGCCCGACAAAAGTCAGAACCTGATCTCGCGAAGTGCTTCGACAAATTCTTCAACACTTTCGAGCCTAGCGTACTCAAGATGATCACCGTTCAATCGGACGTAACATGGACACCTTTTATTGTGAAGCACATCGGTCCATACTTCAAGCCAATCATCCCCCTCCTGTCCCGCTTGCGAGCGGAAATTATACTACCATTGGCAATGGATGAAAACGGAGACTTCTATCACAAGACCTCGTGTGATCACGACACTTTCATCTGACACATAATTACGACGCTTTCTGACCTTCAACCCGACGACTGGGAGAATGCATCACACGAGGGCTCGGAAAGCCGTAATAACCATGACTCAGTTCCCCGAAGAGGCCCATCGGAGACCGTTACCGACCGACCCAAATCTGGACTACCGAAAGCTCCATCACTCTACGCACCCCCCGTTGTACCGAAAAATCTTCCCCGTGGCCGTACCGCTATCCGGACTGACTCAGCCTTACACCAACCTGCGAGTCGGTCCCTCAGGCAGGTTCGAGAGGTTGATCTGGATCCGGATGACTTGGGTCCTGCCAGTCCTTCGAAGCGTGCCCGGTTTAATCCTTTCAACACCCCTTCCGATTCTCTCCTCCGAGTTGACCCGCATGGTAGGCGGATGGCCCGTAGCGTTGGCACGTTGTTTGAGACAAAGTTGGGATAGGCGCTTCTGGGAAGTTCTCTTCACAATACCTCTTGTAGTTGTTACGTAGAGCACGCGATGCGACGCTACGAGAATTGAATAAGCTATATGCGTAGTGCCGGCGTGTTCGTTTTTTGACTCAACGTTTCACACACGGCCTCATTGGAGCTGCGTGTGGGTCCTCTACTTATACTTCCCGGTACGTCGAAAACAGTCTCGTTGGCCATCGCAGTCGTCTCACCTTGATCTTCGTTTCGTTCCAATGCCTCCCAAAAGAAAGTCCAACAACTCTCAAGCCACTAGCCAGGCGAAAAGCAAACGATCAAGACCCGAAGAATTGTTCAACGACAATGATCATCTCGGTGAGTTCATCATTGACACTTATCTTTCGTTTTTGAATCTTCGTGTCGCAGAAGCTGCACCCGAGACCCAGCCAAGGCGTTCATCGAGGGACCGCAAAGGGTGCGGAGGATCGATCCAGCAACTAAAAATCATCGAGGACATTCAGTTGGCAAGACCCTCAAGACAGTCTGCCCGTGACCTCGATATCGCGACTGTAGGAGAGGGAATCAATGCGATGGCCCCTTCTCACTTGTCTGACACGGCGTACGAAGACGAAGACAGTCAGATCCCTCCCTGGGCAGAAAGTTCTATTCCTTCGACACAAGTTCGGCCAGTGTTTACGCTTTCGCAGTCCAGTCAGTTCGGCTTCAGGGTCCCCACCAATCGTGATGGCAAGGAGTACACAGTGGCGTCTTCTATTAAGCGTCCGTGCGTATATTCTTACCGTACTTCCGAGCTGCAGATAAACACAACTTCATGACAGGTCTTCGGTCGCATCAGTCACATCGTCCTATTCGACCCCACCTTCGTCTCTGCTTTCTACGAGCACGTCGCGTCCCGGTTCTGAATTCACCGCTGCTAGCTCGCGTGTCTCGTCTCAATGCAGGCCAAATGACGACCGCGGAATCGTTTATGAAAATATTAACGCCCCCCAGCCACAACGACGGTCCTCGCAGCTTCGACTCCTTGCTGCAGCTGCTGCTGCCAAACCCAATGGGGTCGACGAAGTCGTTGGTTCGCCACCATCAAGGCCGGCAGGGTTCTGTCGGACCACCTTGCCTGAAGCCCGTGTCAACACATCCGACATCGACGAGCAGTCTCCGGATGAGGACGAACGCCTGGCTGAGTCCGTAGTTCGCAACGCCTTGGAAGATCGAGGTGTCAGTAAGTTTTATTCCATTCCACGTTTACCTACTCATTTCTCGTCATACTGATTCGATCAGGCGATGTGAATATAGAAATTCCTACAGACAACGAACCTACGAATGACGCCGTTGCTCCAAATTCCCGTCCGGTACCTGATCGTGCGATCACTCAGGGTAAGCAAGCAACTTGTGTATATACTTGACTGATGCGCTGATCAGGCAACGTGGAAGACGTTGTTGCGCAACACCACCGTCGCAATCGCCCACCACGACTCCCCGATAACGTGCAGCTTGCGGCCATTCGTAACCAGCAGTGTGTCGGCTATACTCAGCCCGCGCTGCGTGATGCAGACCTTGGATCTCGCCCCGTTAGTCGTAGCTGGTCCAGGGCAGGCGATATAGAGGAAGTAGAGGTCCCGATTTTGTCAAACCCTCGAGCATCTCCAGCCCCCCTACCTCTTCCGGCCGATCCTAATTCCCTTCTCACTCTCGGATCCGCTACGGTTGGTGCGCATGCGGATAATACTGATCCTTCCCAACTGAGTTTCTATCCCCCTGCGGTACGCGATTTCATCGAGCACGCAAAACAACTCTCCCACTGCAACCTCGCCTCTCTCAACTCATTCCCGTTGCGCCCGAAATTCAACTCGAAGGCCGTCGAATACATGGACGAGGCTATAGCCGAGCGTCAAAACCGTGGACTAGCGATACCAGACGGCAAGTAAACTCGTTATTATCACTGTACGATACGAGGCTGATCGTTTATAGGGTGGTGGCCACAATATCTGGATGGCATCACCAAGCTGGTGCGTAGCTATTTGTCTTTTTTTTCTTACGCTAACCTCGTACCAGTTATGGGAAGACATAGGCAACTGGCGATCGTCCCTCAAGAAGAAAGCCCGTAACATTGTTCGCGAACGTTATCGATGGGATTCCCAGAACCGTCGGACCGCCAACGCGGAACTTGCCAAAGTACTTCTGCAGCACGGGGATTTCTTAAAAAACGGGAAAGATGAAGACGTGAGTGGAATCTATGTTGATACGTCAAGACTGACATTCTGTAGGGTCGTACGAACAATCTTGCACACCCCGCGCTCGAGGGGCTCGTCATTGATTTTTTTTACACCGGCGATAACTCAGTTGGATGTCTGTTTCCAGAGGTCTTTGCAGACGAAGTTCCCCGTCCCGCCGTCGCGCTCGCTGCTACCGCTGTAGTAACATTTCCTTTCCTTTTCTGATGATTCATACTGATGAGTCCGAATACGATCAGATAAAGCTTGCCCTCGACGAAGTCGCCAATGAGGGGAAGGATGTCACATTCAAGCGTGACGTTTATGCCAGCGTTTATACGGACATCCTTGGCCTCATGACGAAGTGTGATACGGCCCCGATCCACCGAGCAAAGACAAAGGCCCTTCGTGTCCAATGGGCCAGGATTGGAGGGTGAGTGTTTGTTTAATGGCACGTTTCTCATTTATTTATTTTTTTCATTCTTCAGAAATGGTGGATTGGCCACCACGACGACGGGCTTCGAGGTTGATCTTGATTAGATCTGATGTTTGCGTCATTGTAGTCATGCTGTATCTTTACGTACACCCGATTTGGAATGCCAATTTCACATTTCCCCGGTCTATTGCTGAGAATACCTATATATATCTGGAATGGGCTGGATAACTATTATGAATTAGTCCAACAGTCATTTCCAGTGTTGAGCATACTGGGCCATTCTGGGCAAGTCTTTGACAAATAGTTAATTTCTGATTGAGAGAGAATCCAACCAGTCACTCCAGTCATTCCCAGATCTCCATGCACTGGGCTAATCTGGAGCCATCCTGGGACAGACCCACCAGTTAGGTACCTTGTTGGAGGAAGCTGGAGAATCTGGAGATCTGGCCAGTCCTGTCCAGTACCAGCTAGGACTGTCCAATACTGGCCAGGACTATCCAGAGGAGGGTTGGTTTGCTGATGTACATCGTTGCAAGTGATCACAGTGACGAAAGTAGATGTGCGGTTGAGTGGGGTATTGGAGCGGTGCTTCGTGATGAACTGTACGTTTCTCTAACTCATCCGCGATTAATTGCGTACCACCTATCGCTCTTACAGGCTTATCGTCACTGCAGTGGAAAACGAGAACAAAGGTTGGTTCTTTACATCGAGGTATACAGGGTCTGATGATTGCCACTGAGCAATAAGTAATAAGAACAATGGATAGGTAGAGATGATACCCTTTGATTTGACCAAGACCGCAGGAGCCAGCGATCAACGTCGTCGGCTGCCTATGATCAACAATATCAAGGAGTATATAACGTACATTCTTTGCATGCCAAGCTTGACACGGGATGGAAACATGTAGCTTCGTCCGCTGGAGCAGTGACATCACTTGGCGCATGAGGATGTAGGCGAGCTCTTGACGCTGTAATATAGGTAAGAACCCGTAGCCGGTGACCTACTAGATGTTCTCGCACCTCCTGTTGCGGTGCGCGATTTAGTGGCTTGATCACCAGGGTTCGGTGCAAGTGGGTCAACCCTCCTAGTATTCTCCTTGGCTCGACATCGCACTATTTGATTCAAGTACCTTTTCTCAGTTGTTCTCTGTCACCCTCAATTACTGAAACCGTGTTCTGCGACGCGCGGATTTACAACGTTTCGGAAATCTCTCGCCTTCCGCGCTATCACCATCCCCTTCTCGGTCTTCCTCAGCTTCACCTTCCAGCTCACCTTCCCCATCACCCTTGGCGTCCACCACCTCTACAATCCCACGAGCACTTTCCTCGTCTATGGGGTCCTCCACTCGCTACATCCCGTTGCGCATGACCCCCACGTCTTCATCCACCTTAGCGGCGACTCGATCAATGCCAGCCTCTGCGCGACACGTGCCTTTGTTGCTTGACTAGATATACTGATCGCTTTGGTGGATACTTGAGACGTTGACGAGCGGCCATGACCGGGTGGGGTAAAGGAAGCAGGAAGGGACCTGGAAGTGGGGATTCCCCCATACTTTGGGGGTCCCCCAGGGTGGCTAGGGATGTTTTCCGAAGTGGTCCGGGCAGAACCATGTACTATCATTAGGGGAAAATCAGAGTTTGTTTAATGTAGATTTGAAGGTCGGACGGATTACTAGCCTCTCTGATAAGACAAAAGCCAGATCTGTTGCTAGCGTCAACTTGACTATTGAAGTTCCCAAGAAGGTTTGTCTTCAAAGTCAGATTTGAGTCCTAAAGAGGAACCTTTTCACACTTCAAATTGACCGCAGAACTGTTCTCGCATTGATCGGTCGAGCACCTTGTGTATGAGAGTAATCAGACGGATCTCGCCGAAATCCCGTCCATTGCTTGCAACAATTTGGCATCAAAGTCCAGTGAATACATCCGAGCTTCTGCGAACAGATCAGTATTATGTAAGTGACACGATGAGAGGAGTCACAGCTTACCCAAATATTCAGAACCCTCCTTAAAGAACTATTATGGAGGGTAAACAAACTAGATCCGTACCGTTTCAAATAAACTGCGCGTTCTACGAAGCTGTGATGGAGTTTGTGCCCGAAGTCCTTTGAACGCTGAATACGTCAAGTGACACCGTCATGGGACACAGGATCCAAATAAGGAATTTGTTTGTCAAGTGTGTTCGTTTCGCCCGTGTTTCCACGTACGGCTCCAGCCACACCTCAAGAACCACTCACATGGAGGGAACGCAAATCAAACCTACCCAGTTTCCCCCTACCGTAGACCTTTGTGCTTCAAAGGATACGATAATGCGGAACACAACTCTTGAAAGCTGCGAGCGCACTAAGCCTTTTTCCGGCACTTCTACAAGCATGAAGTTACCTGTGGAGTATCAGTTCATCCCTGGTGACTGGGTTCTCGGGAATCTACCAACTTCTTCGGGCGTGTCCAAGTCTACTGCAAATTTTTCACAGACCTCTGAAGATACAAAAAATCTGGATGCCCGTAGGCTTGAATACACGACTCAGCTGATGAAGAGGGCTCGCTTAATGGTGATTTTTGTCTCTTGTAGTAAAATACCCAGTCCTAACAGAGAACACAGGGGGGACCGATGAATTTTCCGCAGCGAAAATCTGTCAGCGAAGTGCAATCAGAGTACATTGGTACACTTGCTAGGAAGAAGTTTGCGGTGCTCGCACTGGCCAAGGCGCAGGTTGCTTGTGAAGAGTGCGAAGCTGTGCTGTTTGCAGCGTATGGTGGAGCACATTTGAAGCATATTCGCGATGTCTACTACGTCATGGACGACTCTAAATCAGCTACTGGTAGATACTTCGACGTCGTCTCTGCCATTCGTTTCGACCCATTGGAGTTGTAGGCCGTAATCGTAAGCGTATGCCCCTGTTGATCCCCATAGACCTTACTGATTTCCAGGCAGGGAGCAATTATGAACTCGGACTATTTTGCCAAGTTTCTTTTTCCCTCGAAGAATGGCTTCTGTTTTTATGTACAAATGAAGCTATTTACGCAGAGCATATGTACTTTGTTGTATTAGTTTCTCATTTCTTGAATCCAGTATACTATGGGTTGTACTTGAAAATCTGAGCCTCGACAACACTTTGCTTCCAAAGCCTTTATTTGGGAGGTGCTTTCCTCGTACTTACAAACCATTGGTGCCGATTCACTTGGCCTCCCGTTTTGTTCGGGCAGTACAGGCAAGGATGCAAACCGAGCCTGATCTGCTCCGAAGTGCTGCGGTGATGCATGCATGATGCATAACAGTACACCATTCTCTAGCATGTTCAGGTCGGTCGGTCCGCTACCCACGTGGATATCCACCGTTAATCGCCGTGTGCGTCCTGGCCTTTGCTAACGACAATATCTATCGCATCTGAATCCTCCTAGGGCCGACGACTTTTTGATGAAGAAACGGTATCGACGGGCGATTGACGAGCGCGAGGAACTGGCTAGAATTGGTGCTTCTGCAAGATAGGTTCTTCACAAACGAACCTAACCTGACACCTCGGGATCTGCCTCGGCCATGCCCCTCGCCCGCGTTCGACAAGGTTGAAAAGTTACTATGTGTCCAATTCGCTTCACTCAGGACAATCACCCGTCTGCACTACACCATCCTTAGGCCGCTGTTCGCACGCTCAGAAGCTCGGTACGGAGGTCACGACATCACTCCATTAGTGCACTGTGACCGGTAAATGCTGATTTTTGTTGATTCGAGGCATCATTCCCGTCTCTGACCTGGGATGTCGAATCCCTTACTCCAGGATTGTATTTGCGATCGTGCCTTCAGTGACCAAGGGGCCTTCAAGAGGCACGAGAAGAATTGCCATAGGGGTAAGAAACGTCTTTCAACTGTGCTAGCAAAGGCAAAGGAGCTCTACCACCGCAAAAAGGCTTGCACGCAAGAACCTTCAAGGAGCAGTTCTCTGCTGGTGGACGATTCAAATCATGGGCTCTCAACTGATTTAAGGATAGATGGAGATGGCTCAACTTCCAACGTTGTCCAGGTCGGTTTTTTTCACATTTGTGAGATATTGTAGTGATTGTATGATACTGCACAGGATACGCAACACCGTATTGCTAGGGACATTGAATATTTGAGTCTGAACGGAGAAAGCTCAACTCCCAGCGTTGCCCAGGTGGGTTTTTTTTATACTTGGGAGACATCGTAGTGATTGGTTGGCTCTGCGATATCGTGCAGGACCTCCAACAGCCTATCGCTGGAGGCACCGAAGAAGAAGGAATGTCTCTCGCGCAACGCCGCCCGCGCCGGCTCAACCGGCGTCTACCTCTTCGTTTCAGAGACACATTGCCAGAGCCTCTAAGGCCCCTACCACCCCCGGGTATCACCAGTGCTATGCGGCCTACGTTTATCCCTCCACTCTCTTCTGACTCTGCACCCACGCCCGTTCCCGTCTCTGACCATCCCTCGGCCTCGGTAATGCATGGGTTGATCAATTCGATTCCTTCATCAATACGATGCATTTTCAGAACGCAGAAGAACAAATTCGATTTATACCGTGTCTACCACACCGAGTCCATTCCATCCCATGATCCCGATGATCCATTTTCAATTGCAAACGAATCCATAGAAAGAAATCCCGCAGAAGATCGACATTTGGATGTAGTGGAAAACCCTTTTTATCCGTACCCCAATGAAAATTCGATGCGTCTAGGAGACTGGTACTGGAATCAAGGAGTCCAGAAGTCCAAGGAGAACTTTCGAGAGCTCCTTAACATCGTTTGCAGTGAAGGTTTCCGTCCGGAGGAGGTCGCGAAAACTAATTGGCAGACTGTGGACAAGGCATTAGGTCAAAACCAGTTTGATAATGGACAAGACTCAGGAGTTTGGTTGGATGAAGACGATGGATGGAGGTGTACAGCAATACCAATTTCTGTCCCGTTCCACAGTCGTTTCCAGGACCCCGGGCCCAAGATATACCACATCTGCGACTTCTACCACCGTTCATTGACATCAATTATTTGTGAAAGGGTTTTGGATGCGTCATGCTCGTCTCAATTTCACTATGAGCCATACGAACTCCACTGGCATCCCCCGCACAAAGAAGACATGCGAGTGTATGGGGAGCTCTACACTTCCGTAGCCTTTATTGAGGCTCACCAACAGCTGCAAGAGTCGCCTCCGGAACTTGGATGCAACCTTCCCAGGGTCATTGCTGGAATTATGTTTTGGTCTGATTCCACTCACCTCACCTCATTCGGACACGCAAAACTCTGGCCGCTCTATATGTATTTTGGTAATGAGTCAAAATTCCGACGATGTCAGCCTTCGTGCAAGCTCTGCTGCCATGCCGCGTACTTTGAATCAGTGTGTATTGTCCTCTCTTCATAGTTGCAAACTAATAAAATTGTCTTCGCCAAGCTCCCGGACGACTTCAAGGACTTCGTTACTCAGCTTTCTGGAGGCAAGGCACCAAGTGA
>JBBPMD010000466.1:0-22371 GCA_038090095.1 Zangia roseola
AAGAGTTCAAGTGGAATGGGACAAGATAGAGGTTGCAGAGTGTCAAAGACTGATTGAAAGCATGCCTAGAAGGGTTCAGGAGGTACTTAAGGCCAAAGGAGGCTATACTTCATACTAGTTTATGATACCCTTAATATCAGCAACACAACTGTTGCAATGACATGACTGCCTTAAAATGGCCATGTCTTCCCAGCCTCGGAGCCAAACCACATGACCCAAGGTGCCATAGAAAGCCAGGAATGTCTACTATATTTCATATCACTATAGCTGACTGTGGTTCCCATGCTCTGACTTGGTATATGACACACAAGTAAAATGTACCAAACATTGCAACAGTTTTGTTGTTCAGTGTTGTCATCTTTTTGAGACAGGGTGTCTGCCAGGCCCATCTGGGAGCCAGGAAGGGAGTGGTACTGTAGATCAAAGTCCTGCAGGAAGAAGAGCCAATGGGCTTGTTGTCAGGATATTTTTCATGGTTCTTTGAAGTAGGTGAGGTTTTTGTGATCAATCAAAATGGTAACATGGTGAGAGGTCCCTGAGAGGTAGTGTCACCATTCTTCAAGGGATCAGATTACTGCCAGCAGTTCTCGATCATAGATGTCATAGTTTCATTCTGTGGGGGCCAGGATTTGGGAGAGGTAAGAGCAGGGATGGAGGTTGCCATTATTGAATAGTAAATACTCAGTGGTTGGTAAACCAGCTGAGCTTACCTATTGAATAGTAAGTACTACAATATGTCAGTACTAACCTAGGTAGCTCTAAATAGAGATAACTCACCTCAGTGGTTGGTAAACCAGCTGAGGTGTCTAGCTAACATGCAGAAACAAATATACTGTGTGATTATGTAAGACAATGGCTGTACCACCATATTTTGAATGGTAAATTCCAACAGCCATTTCTGTCTTTTTGCATGAGGACAGCCCCTAGAGCGGTAAGGGATGTGTCGGTCATGACAGTGAAAGGTTACAAGATGTCTGGCATCCTTAGTATGGGTCTGGAGAGAAAGATCTGTTTAAGTTGGTCAAAAGCAGTTTGTTGGGGTAGGTTCCAGGTCCAGGGGACTTTTACTTTAGTGAGATTGAGGAGTGATTGGGTGATAGAGGAGAAGTTTGGTATAAATTTTCAATAAAAATTACAAAATCCAATGAAGGATCAAACTGCTTTGACACTTTGTGGAGAGGACCATTCCTGTATTGCTTTTAGTTTTCCTGGGTCCATTGCAATGGTTCCTGGTTGTATAACCATTCCAAGGAATTCTATTGTGGTCTGGTCAAAAGAGCATTTTGATAGTTTGAGAGAGAGATGGTGGTTGAGGAGTCGCTGAAGAACACATCCTGTCCTTTCTTGGTGGATGGTTGGACAGTTGGAATGGATGAGAATATCATCCATATAGATGACAAGCCATCCTTCTACAATAAGATCACCAAAGGTATGATCCATGAAAGCCTGGAATGTAGTAAGAGAATTACAGAGGCCAAAGAACATCACTGTGAGTTCAAAGAGACTGAATGGGGTGGAGAATGCTGTTTTTCACTGATCTCCTTCTTTGATATGGATATTGTTATATCCTCATCGGATGTCCATTTTAAGATCCTTTGAGTTTGTCAACTAGGTTGGAGATCAGGGGTAGGGGGTAGGCATTTTTGACTGTATGTTCATTGAGGTATCGGTAATCTTGACAAGGTCAGAGCTTTCCATCCTTTTTGTCAATGAAGAAGAATGGAGAGGCCTGAGGGGATTTGAAGTGTTTGATAGTTCCTTTTTTGAGATGTTCTTCAAGGAATTCCATACAAGTTTCTCTTTCTTTGGGATTCAGAGGGTAGTTCTTGGCTCTTTTTGGTATGAAATCTTTCTTTAGATTGATTGCATGGTCGAAGGTTCTTCTTGGTGGAAGGGTTCCATCAGATACTTCTTCAAATATTTTAGCATATTTGTTGTATTGGTTCACTAGAGTTGCTTTGCTTTCTTGGGTTTGTTGATCAATAACAGTGGATAGGGTGGTTCTCTGGAGTTCTTGTGTTTGTTGATCCAGATCAATGTTTAGAAACCATGCCAGGTATCATTGAGTGATAGCTTCTTCAGCATCATTCCTTGCTCTTGGTGAGTCTGGGATGGTTACTTGTCCTTTTCTCCAATCAATGGTTGGATTTTCTTGTTGCAACCAAGGGAACCCTAGGATCATGTCTTCCTTTCTGCAGTTGAGTACTAGGAACTTGGTGGGGACTATGTTTTCTCCTAAGTGTAGATCTAGGAGGACTTGGTGTCAGATTACTCCAGCTTGGTTTGTTGTTCCGTTTGCATTGCTTGCAATGATGGGAGAGGAGATCCTTTTCTTCGTGATGTTGTTTCTTTCAACAAAGTTTTTGTTGATGAAACTTCTGGTGGCTCTACTATTAATGAAGGTGGAGAAGTTGGCTATTTTTCTGGTGTGAGAGTAGACTGAGATGGGGATTCATATTGATCTAGAGTCTTTTCCAGCTATAAATACAGGTGCTAGTCAATGGGGAGGAGAAGGCACCAATCCTTTCCTCCTTTCTAAAAATCCACAGTGGTAGTAACCAGTTCTTCTCTGGTTTCTACTTTGTTGATTTGCTCTCCTTCTTCATCAAATCCTTCTTCTACACAGATCTGCAACATCCTTAATGCTGCTTCATTCATAATTCCTTTCCCTTTGACATAGGTAGTCAGTGGGTCTTTGATGTTGGGTGTTTCTGTTACTCATAGTTTGGTTTCCTGTTTTTGAGGATAGTTCCTCCTTTGATTGGTGAATTTTCTTGGCCTTGGGTGGTTGCTGCTTCGACAGCCCACTCTATGGCAGATGAAACATTTGTTCTTTCAAAAGTGCTCAGCTCTGTCAGTTGGTGATAGTCAGATAGTGTCAACATCCATTGCATTTGGGTCTTTGTAAAAGGAAGAGGTGGAAGGGGTGTATTTTCCTGCTTGGAGTGCTTGTGTCCTGATAACATTTCTGTGGAATTGCCCTGCTTTTTTGAGCCATTCTGCAGCAGTTCCAGGTTCTGCAGCTAGCATGGTCATCATGTTGGCCATCCTGGCTGTTACTCCTCTTTTGGGAATGTCTTTGAGGACATTTTCATTGGTTATCCCACTTCTAGTGGCTTCTAGTTCAGAGGCAGACTTGAAGGCATCGGAGTCTCCTTTGAATGGGTGTCCATCTATTCTCATTTCACTGAGGGGCATTCTTGCATGGTCATGCAGGTCTGCTGGGATGAAGGTGCCCTTGGAACTTTCCATAAGTTTGTCATAGGTGAGATTCTTTTTGTCAATGGATCCATCATTTAGCTTCATTAGCCATCCTTCTGAGAAAGTGGCTCCTTGCCCTTTACTCATCTTGTTGAGTAAGGTTAACATCTTTGTTTCATCATTGTACTTTTGTTTGTTGATATGGAAGTATCCAACCATGCTAAGAAGCCACCTGTTGGCATCTTCTCCTTTGTCTGAAAAGTCTTTGGGCAAGCCTGCTTTGAGTTCTCCTTTGTCTGTCATATCTTCTTTGTCATTTTCAAAGTCAGTTTTGAATTGTTTGAGTTCTTCTTCTGGTGAAACAGGGATGGGGGAGTAGGTTCTGATATCTTGTTCAGGATTTTGTTTTGGTCCTGGTAGTGAGATTTCTGAATCTAAAAGGTTCCTAGTAGTGGTGGTTGGACTTGGGCAGGAGGGGGGTTGGAGTTGTTAGGGAGGAATGTTGAGTGATTAATAAGAGTTGGCCCAGGGGAGGGAGGTAGTTGGTGTGGAGGAAGGTTCTTCTTTACTGTCAGATGCAACATGGAGGTTTGCTAGATTGATTCTTCTTGTTGTGAAGGGTTGTCTTGCCCTTCTGCAGCAGTGGCAGGAGCAGAAAGAGAGCTAGTTCTTTTGTTATGCTAAGCATAGAACTGAGACAATCTTTGTTGGTTCCGGGAGGAAGGTTCCAAGGCGGAATGGTAGGATGAACAATAGGGTCTTGATAACAACTTCCCAAGTTGCTTGGAGGGAGTCTTAGAACTACACTTGTATTGCATAGAACTAGCTAGGGAACTACTGTACAGGTCATTAGGTATTTATAGAAGTCTGGGTGGATAAATGGAGGAACTAGTTGAAAGAGTTCAATGAAGGAGGAGGATGTCCTTTCGAAGAAGAAGAGAGGACATAAGGAAGGGTTAGACATAAGGGGAATGGAGTTCCACTTCTATAAATGGAAAGATACTTATAAGGAAGTTAACACATCTGGAAGTTCCAAAAGCAGATGTGTCAATGTGTCCCAATGAAGGTTAGAATGAAAGAGACCAAAGGAGTAAAAAGGAAACGCAGAAGGGGGGCCATATGATAAGATTATTCTGGGTAAGGAAAGAGGAGTGATGTCATCAAAGTAGGAGTCAAAAGACATAGGGGGAGCTCACCATGAATGTTCTGGAAGTTCTGTTGGTATCTCCATAGTTTCTGCTTCTGGGGGTTCCAGGTTCTCCATAACAACTCCCTTTTGGATTCTTCAAGTATTTACCACACTGTTGAACTTGCATTGGTATCACAAGACTTCCAGCATCTTCATGATCAACAGACTTGGAAGCTCTTACAGGTGACCCTGGAATGGCTGTGCCATCTTCATTGTGATCAGGCACTGGAACTGCAGAGACATCATGAACATCATCTCTTGAACATCTGGGAATAGTATATGTCCTCATGATGTCTGTGGGACAGTAGTGATATCTTCACAGGTATGAGAAATGATATGACCTTCATGACATCCAGGAGGAGCAACAGTATCATTGTAAGAATAGATACCCTTATGAGACCTGGAGGCAGTTGCAGCACCATCATGACACAATGGAATAATACATGGATCCTCACATGACTTTGAAACAGTAGTGACTTCATCACAAGGCCAAGAAACAGCACCTGAGACCTGATAAGACTTGGAAGCAGCAGTGGCAGTACTACAGGCCACTGGGACAGTAGTCCAAGCCACCTCGTTGTTCCCAGGCTTGTTGCCTAAACAGATTCTCTTTGATCCATGATTATCCCCATGGTCTCTACTTTGAACACTAGAGAGAAAAGTTGGGGAAGGCAATTTGTGACAACAATTGGTTAAGTGATGATGGTCAAGTAGATCATAATCAGTTCCTGCCTGAACAAAAAAAAGCAGGTGGACAAACTATGTGAAATGCCACACTTGTTACAGAAAATCCGGATCCTCTGGAAGCGGAAACTACGGAAGTACCAACGGAACTTCCGGAACCATCTTGGCGAGCATCTCTGATGTCCTTCGACTCTTACTACGACGATATCACTCCTCTTTCCCTACCTGGAATGATCCTTTCCTACGGAGCTCCTTCTGTGTCTCCTTTCTACTCTTTTGGCCTTTCCCATTCCAACCTCCATTGGGATACATTAACACATCCGCTTTCAGAACTTCCCGATGTGTTAACTTCCTTATAAAATACTTTTCCTTTCCTAGAAAGTGGAACCCCGTTCCCCTCATGTCTAACCTCTCTTTGATTCCCTTTTTACCTCCAAAGGACATCCTTCTCCTCCGTCGAACTCTTTCGACTAGTTCCCCCATTTATCCACCCAGTCTCCTATAAATACCCGATGACCTGTACAATAGTTCCCCAGCTAGTTCTATGCAATACAAGTGTAGTTCTAAGACTCACTCCGAGCAACTTAGGAAGTTGTTATCGAGAACCCCACCATTCATCCTATCGTTCCGCCCAAACAACCTCCCAACCGGAACCACTAAAGATTGTCTCAGTTCTACGCTTAGCGTAACAATACTAAGTTTTACTTACAAGTTCATTGCCTTGGCATACCACAATGTGATTTGGACACTTGCCATGGAGTTCCATGTCATTGGATGCACCATTCTCTGGAATGAACACTCCAAAGTTGGAATGGGAGTGGGGAAAGGAAGAGAGTAAACATTGGGAATGGTGACAGTTGAACTATGGGCAGTGCTCTTCATTTTTGTCATTGTAGATACCTTGTAGATGAGACAAACACCCAAAGTGTGAGTGAATGTAAAGTGGAAGTTGTAAAGTAGAGCTGTTGCTCAGACAGTAGATGAGTGGTAAAACCAAGTTATATTGTATGCAGCTAATCATGTCAGACTGCTACACTACAATGTATAAC
The DNA here is from genome assembly GCA_038090095.1 of Zangia roseola. Taxonomy (NCBI): domain Eukaryota; kingdom Fungi; phylum Basidiomycota; class Agaricomycetes; order Boletales; family Boletaceae; genus Zangia; species Zangia roseola. The sequence goes on from JBBPMD010000466.1 coordinate 6,124, forward strand.
ACTACTAATATCTCTGTACTAGCTAGTGCTTCAAGTAAATCATAATGTGGGGTTAAGTCCATAATTGGATACTTATGCACTGGCACTCCTGGCACTGGCACTTGCACTCTGGCATGTCTTGGCTCACTGGCGCATCTCAGCTCTGGTGACAACGTGCTCTGGCTTACCTCTTATGGTAATCCCCATCGGGACAGCTCTGGCTCTGGCATGTTCTCCTGTTCATAAAGATGGTGAGTAAAAGAGAGAGACAGGTCCCGAAAAACCAAGGACATCGTGTCCAAGGGAAAAAGAGAACCAAGTAAACTTTGTTAGAGTCTACTGGCGCTGATTGCATGGTTTATATATGAATACATGTGTGGCTATGTAATAATTATATAAGCATCGTACCATTCCTACTATTAATCCTATTGGACGATAAGGAATGATAGATGACTGATCATAAGGTTTGGACCCTTGATGCTGATGCGTCAGGTAACAATGAGGCATGTCATAATGGATGTGGCAGAGGGGCGTTCCTTGATGGAAGCATGTACTGCTTCTAACCACGATCGGATCTGTGATATATTAAATAAATGCTGTCATCGGCTGTGTTTTGTGGCAGCCAATAGGAATGAGTTCCGAGAACAGCCTTGACATGAGGCATGATTACATAAGCACTTGTCTTAGAACTGCATGAGGGCTGGTTCATTGAATACTTGTGCGTTCGTCTTTGAGTTGTGCTTATGGGGATAGAAGAAGATAGGGGTTAAGGACGCGTTTGTAACAGTAGATCCTTGTCATCATAGTCACCATGAGGGTTCTGATCCTCATCATGGATATTATTCATGTCGTGGTACTCTTCATCCTTGTACTCATCATTGCCACTGTCATTCTCAACTTGATGGCCATCATCCTCATCATCATAATCATCTTGGTGGCCTTCATCATCACTCTCATCCATACCTCACTGACAGTCTTCCATTTCATGGTCAAACTGGGGATTATCAACTTTATTAACTTCCTGATCCGCAACCTGATGTTGGTCCATGGCATCTTCATATATCATCTTTGAAACTAGATCAGTAGTAATAGCAGAAGAAGAAGAAAATTACAGTACCAAAGTCATCCTCACATCTATCTAGCATTGCCTGTTGGTCATCATGTGAGGAGATGGTAGATAACAGACCATCACACAGGTCATCCAACCCTGGGTCTAGCAAAGGTTTATACTGTCTAGTGGGAGCCTGGGATTAGGTGGTAACACAGCAGTCTCTTTTGTAGTCCTATACCATTTGAATCCTAACAAAAACATTTTGAGGCTGAAAACCAAAACATCTCCAAGGGGCCAATTTCTCAGGTGGCGATTGGGGATTTGTGCACACCTATTCAACCTCCATCACACTCATATCTGTTTCCTAGGTTGATAATTAACGTATAATGTATGTCATTGATCTGTTGTGAGCTTACCTTCTGTTTGCTGCCTTTTTTTCTTCAAGGTTGGTGTGGAGTCAGAGCCATTAGATTCATGGGGTCTGTCATGGTGACACCCCCTTTGTTAGACTGTTTAATATTTGGTTTTGGTGTCTCAATGACAAGCACCACTTTCCATACAACAGAAATTTTACATATTTATCACTTGTATGTATTTTCCTTGTTTTAATTTTAACAGTTATTATTTTTCCTAGTCTCAAATTATTATATAATTCTATTTTAATCAGAACAGAAAAGGCTAGCTATTTTACAAATTTTCAATTATTATATAGTGAAAATGATTTTTAAAGATTAAAATTTCAGTTATTTTTATAACTACAACCCACCATATATTTATTAAATATTGGCCAACCTTAACCTTGCATAGGATAAGATTTACACAAAGCTGAAGCAGAATTGGTTCTTAAAAGGCTTTCAGCCTCTTTGGTGTCAGTATACTTGGGGTTTAACTTTGGAGTCTTTGAAATGATGAGTGAGACAATTTTGGTACATTGATGATCAGTGAGAAGTGCTAACACATCTAGTTCCTTATCCATTACACAATGCTCCTCTTCAGTGACAATATCTTTTCTGCTTCTGATAATGAGAAACAAAGTGGAAAGATAGGAAATGAAGTCCAAAGCCAGTTTGCCAAGTCTGCAGTTTGTTAAGCTGCATGCAGGAATGAGTATCATGTGAATGATAACACTGACAATGATATGATGATGATGATGATGATGCAGGTGTGAGGATGAGTTTTCTCATAAGGACACAATGATGGGAGACATGAAAGAGATCCAGAAGATGCTATTTCATATCCTGTCACATAACTTATAGTCTAGGCATACTCAAGCCTTGACATGACTTGAAATAAGCAGAAACATAGTAGTAACAGTAGTCAAAATGGGTGAATCATAAGTCAAACATCAAAACATATCAAATACAAGTGTGAACAAAGTCACCTGTGTATGTCTGTGATAGTCATAAGATCAGATAAATGCTAAGTATGCAAAATAGGTCTGTAAATTAATGTGCATCAGGAAACTATGTTTTGTCACTATAGTAAGTGTTACATTTTCTTTCTTTCTCTGTTTTCTCTTGTTACTTCTCTTCATTCATAACCACAAACATTGCCTTTGGGCTTATGCATATGCTGTTTGAGTCCTGCTTACACCATTGTTGTTGACTCATTCTAATCACACTGATCCAATGGACACATACTTTACATCAAATCTCTCTCATCATCTTCCATTTATTTTGCAACCTGACTCATAGCTTATGACTCACACTTCCGCTCTTTGTCACTATGACCCTTTCTTCCTATTGTCTTGACTATATCTAGCCTTGGTCTGTGCCTTCACCCTGATATTACAGTAGCTCAGGCAGTAATGGTAATATCACTCAATTTTATGTAGTTTTACATAGTAATATCAAATTGTTGCCCAATACTATGTAGACTATGTATGGTACATTGTATCTACATAATATGAACTTGAAGGCCTGGGTGAAGTGAGGGTGACAAAAGGTGAATGTGATGTGAAAACAAATGGGAACACACTGTGCATTCTTGTTTGTGTTTGCACAACTGGCAAAGGTGATAGTATGTTCCTATTTGCATTTACATACAATGACAAGGGTGATGTGAGGGGTGAGGGTGAGAGATGGTGAGAGCAAGAGAAGGAGAGGGTGCATACACATTGAATGATGTAAAGTGCACTTGAAGACAAGCACATGGGTTAGTTTTAGGGCGAAGAGTTCTTCCCAAGAGGTTCTAGAGAGTGTGTTACATTTTCTTTCTTTCTTTGTCTTTGTTCCTTCTCTCTCGGTTGTAACCACAGACACTGCCTTCGAGCTTACCCATAGGCTGTTCGAGCACTGCTTATGTCATTATTGTTGACTCACTCTAATTCCATTGATCTGATGGATGAATACCTTATGTCACATTTCTCTTGTCATCTTCCATTCCTTTCATACCCTGACTCATAGCTTATGACTCACACTTCCACTCTTTGTTGCTATGACTTACTCTTTTCTATTGTCTTGGATATATCAGGCCTTGGTCTATGCCCTTTGTCTGACCTTATATAAACCTTAGTTACCACCCATGTATTTACCATTCTTGATCCACTGGTCACTCTTGGATCCTCCCAAAGTCAACTATCTCTAGTGTGCCTTCATCCCTTGAACCCTCATGTGTGTTACAAATGCAGTTGAAACCCCTATCTTCTTTGACCCATATGCACAAGAACAAGACCAGACACTTATGCGATTTCTCACCTTTTGAAATCACATGACCAACATGTGTTTCACATTGTGCCAAGGCTATGCTTGGAACACAATCCTATTGGCTGCCATATTATAAACAGCCTTTGGATCTACTATCCAATAGGATAAGTTCCAGATCATGTAACACAAACCTATGTACTCTTATCTATGACTCACTCGCACAGCCTATGAGGGCAGTGTACTCTTCATGACTCATCATGACACTTGACCAGTAGTGTTAAGAACTTTTATCTATACACAACTCTTATTCCAAATAGACACAAACATCATGTAGGAGTATATATATGTACCATGCAATTCCCCCAAGGAACTCTAACAAAGTTCTCTTGGTCTTCTCACCTTAAAAGCTCCAACGCTTAGAGACTTATTTTCCATCCACACTACACAACTCAAGTCAAAGTCTCTTGGTTGTTTTAGTGTGTGACCAATGCCTGTCAAGCATGTAGAAATCTGTAGGAACTCAGTAAACACTAGTGAACCTACAATAGGAAAGAATCCTCTAAGTGTGCACTCTATGGCTTATGTAATGACTACTATAAATGGAATATAAACTCCAACAAAGTGTTGTCACCTACTCGTTTTCCTCAACCTCTTCAAGCCTTATGAGTCTATACTAAAGCCTACCTGGCTTTATCATAACAGAGAGTAGGATAAAGAGGAAGGCTGAAGGTGACCACCAAAGCTATTGGAAAACTAGTCTGACAATGAGAAACAAGGTCCAAAGATATGAAAAGAAGTCTGAGGACAGTTTGATGAGACAGCAGTTGGTAGGACTGCACACAGAGACAAGTACAAGATAAGCAAAGATATAGACAATGACAATGATGATGACGTAGGGGTGAGGACAAGTTTTCTCGCAAGGGGACGATAATGAGAGATGCAAAAAGGGATCCAAAAGATGCTATTTCATATCCTGTCACATGGCTTTATAGTCCAGTGTAGAGGAGCAGAACTCCCTACTACCTGTTATGCTAAGCATAGAACATAGACAGAGTCTTGAGGTTGGAACTTTGAAGTGATGAAGTGAAAGCTTCATTGTTTGAAGAGAGGGTCTTGAAAACAACAAGAGTCACTTGGATTGAGTCTAAGAACTACATTTCATCCATAAACCAGCCTTTTTGCATATTTAATGCTCCAGGCTCAACAGACCATGACAGTCTGGAGAGTTCTGGAGGATGCTACATCAGCAAATCACTTTTTTCTATACAGCTCTGGACAGTGCTGAACAGAGCTACAGTACCCCAGCCAGGTCCATTCTGGGCAGCTCTGTACAGTTCTGTGGCTCTGTGGCTCTGTAGCTCTAGGTGTCTGTGGGTGTCTGAGAATGTCTGTGGGAAATAAGACAAGTCTGTAAGGTTCTGAGAGATTCTGGGGGTTCTATGGGATTCTGGGGGATTCTGTGGGATTTTTGGGGGTTCTGTGGGGTTCTGTGGGATTCTGTGGGATTCTGTATAGAAACTATAGAAATATAATATTATAAATGATATTTAATTTTAATCAATCCTAATTGCAGATTAAATTATATTGATTCCAATCAAAAAATCTAATCATATAGTCCTAATCTAATCATATCTAATCCTGATCTAACCTAATCTAACCTAATCATCTAGTTAGCATCATTATTTAAGTCACACATATATTGACTTACAATCAATTCCTCCTAATCCTAACCTTCTTCTCCTAATCCTAGAGAATGAAGTGAGCAACATGTCAAATAAAGAATGTGTTGACTGACCAAAGTGTTGACTTGAAGTGATGAGTGGAGAAGAATAAAAGTGGGAAGAAAGAGAGGGTGGGAAAAGTTTTGAAAAGAGGCTGGCTTTATATATGTATGATGGGTTTGGACACTGAGTGTGGGAAATTTACCTTGTACATTTTTACACAACAATTCACTACACTTTTTCACACTTTTGGTACACTTTTTTCGCACTTTTGGTACACTTTTTACTACACTTTTTACTATACTTTTTACACTTTTACTACACTTTGAATTAGATTTGAATTTGAATGTGTTAGGAATTTGACCAGCATCAGAGTTGAATTGACTAGGATGAGAATGAGAATGAGGATGGGGGTTAGGGGTTAGGATAAGTATAAGGATTGATTTGATTCAGAATGAAGACCAAAATCAAAATTGATTTACTATAGTATTGTGGACCTATGGAGGCTGTGACCCCTAGGAAGTTCTATAGTGGCTGTGACCTCTGGGAAACTCTGTGGAAGTGTAGAGCTGGGAAGCTATGATACTGGAGAATTGTGGATCTCTGGGGAATTCTGTGGATGAGATGATAGTTCTATGGATTTCTGTGGATTGGGTGGTAGTTCTGTGGGATTCTGTGGAGCTGTGGTACTAGGGGACTGTGGTCCTCTGTAGAGCTGTGGAACTCTGTGGAATTCTGTGAATTGTATGGTAGTTCTATGGGATTCTGTGGAACTCTAGGGATTTCTGTGGAACTCTGGGGGATTTTTAGTAGTTTACTGATGTAGGTTCTTCTTTGCTATCAGATGTGATGTGGAGATCTGCTATGTTGATCTTTCTTGTTGTGAGAGGTTGTCTTGCCCTTCTGCAGCAGTGACAAGGGCAGAAAGAGAGCTAGTTCTTTTGTTATGCTAAGCATAGAATGTAGACAAAGTCTTGAGGTTGGAACTTTGAAGTGATGAAGTGAAAGCTCTATTGTTTGAAGAAAGGGTCTTGAAAACAACAAGAGTCGCTCAGATTGAGTCTAAGAACTACACTTGTATTGTGTAGAACTAGCTAGGGAATACTAGTACAAGGCATTGGGTATTTATAGGTAACTGGATGAATAAATGGAGCACTAATCAAAAGGAGACAACAGAGGAGATGATGTCCTTTAGGAAGTAGACTGCAAAGCATAGGGCTCTTGATAAGAAGGTGGATCAAGAACTTTAAAGACTAAAGAGGTAATCATACTTTGAACGGAGTTCCATTCATAAAAGAGGAAATAGATGATCAAGAGCTAGAACTCAAAGACTAAAAGGGGATCTCAATCAAAGGTGACTCATTGGTGGGATGAGTCATGCTCTGAGTCATGCTTACAGTGTTGTTGTCCCAGACAGATGTAGAATGAAGCATATCAAAGTTAGAAGACTCAAAAGGGGAGCTAGATGAATAGTAGTATAGTGCTCCTGGTAGTTCAAAAGGGATGATATGGTCAATATAAAGAGATGAAGGGATAAAGGGTGAAACAAGCCATTGGGACTCTGGGTTTTCTGTAACACTACTGAAATTGACTATATCTAGTGTCTACAACTGCCCCAGGATGTTAAGATTCATTATCTAGACCCATCTTTTTCTTTGTCAGTTTGGCTAATCCCATGGCCTTGCTCCTCAACCCACTCTTCGTTGCTTCATCTAACAAGCTGCTGATTTGTCTGACTGCCTTTGGACTTCATTTATCATCTTCAGACCTTGTTTCCCTATCATTGAACCAACTTCCTGTCAGCTTGGGTGGTTGTCAACAGCTTTACATTCTGTTCTTCTCTCCCTGGGACTCCTTGGGATGAACCTCTCACATCAACTGACTGTGTGCTTGCTTTTCAGGTGCACTTCACATCATTCAACAGATTATTCCATGCTCTATGAGCAGCACACATTTCATCTTCAGAGTTGTTAACTTTATAGTCAAAATGGATGCCAAGTATGTGAAAGGTATGATCAATAACCTGGATCTACAGCCAAATGCAATCATTAATTGATGGATTGTATTATGTTCTCTTTCTTTCTTTGTCTTCTTTGTTACCTCTCTCCTGTTCATAACCACAGACATTGCCTTTGGGCTTATGCGTATGCTGTTCAAGTCCCACTTACGTCATTCTCATTGACTCATCCTAATTCCATTGATCTGATGGGCACATACTTTATGTCATATGCCTCTTGTCATCCTCTGTCCATTTTGCATCCTGACTCATAGCCTATGACTCACATTTCTGACCTTTGTGGTTATGACTCACTCTTCATTATTGTCTCAGCTATATCAGGTCATGGTCTGTGCCCATTCCCTGATACTATATAAACTTAGTCTATCCCTTTGTATTTCCTCATTCTTGATCCACTCAATCATACACTCAATTGTCTGGCAACTCTTGGATCCTCTCTAAGTCGACTATCTCTAGTGCGACTTTACCCTTCAAACCCTTGTGTGTAATGATGCCTGTCAAGTGTCACTACTTACTTGTTTCTCCTCAGTCTCTATGAGCCTTTTGAGTCTATGCTGAGGCCTACCTGGCTTCATCATAACAGATTGCTGGCATCCTCCTATTCACTTTCAAGCTTGTTCACATCCCTGCGGAGCATCACATGGGCACAGATGGATTCTCTTGACATCCCCACATGGATGCTGACCCTCCAGACAAGGTGGATCACAAAGATTGGCTCAACAACACTTATTCCTTTACTGTTACTCTTTTAAACAACCACTTCTTTCCTCCTCTACCTGATGCTGACCTCCACAGAAACTATATGTCATACATCAACCTGACTAGCATCCAGACAAACTAGAAAGGGTCTCCAGTTTATGTGATGCTAAACACAGTTGATCAGTCCATGAAAACTACCAGTGCAGATAATCCAATGATTCCTCGTTCCTCCAAAGCTTTCACGAAAGAGGACAGGATTCATTGCATTTGCAACTTCCTCCAATCTCATATATGCCCCACTAACCTTTCAGACTCAAACTACTTGTCCTTTATCAACTCTGTGATGTGTTTCTTCTTTCACAATGATTCTCTCTGGCATTGCAAACCTCACAGACACCATCAACTGGTGATGCCTGAGGAGAAACAGTATGGACTAATTAAGGAGGCACATGATGGCCTTGGGCACAAGGGTGCCTACACAGTCCGCACTCATCTTCTAGCATGTTTTTGGTGGCCAATGCTAGCAGATGATGTGAAATCACACATTCAGACTTGTCCCAAGTGCCAGATCCATCAGACACAATGGCTGCATATGCCACCAACAGTTCCTATGATTGATGGGATTTTCTTTAAAGCCCATGTGGATACTATGCTTATGCCTCATGCGGGTGGCTACCACTACATCATGCAAGCTCAGTGTGCCATGATGGTGTATCCTGAGTGGAGAATGCTCTGCATGAAGAATGCAGCCACTCTTGTGTGCTTCATTTACATATGAGGACATCCCATGCCAATGGGGTGTCTTATCTGAAATTGTTACTGACAATAGATCCACTTTTGTTCAAGCTCTAGATGTCCTTGTACAGTGGTATGGTATTCACCATATTTGCATCTCCCTCTACAACTCCCAGGCTAATGGTGTGGTCAAGTGCCATCACTATGATGTCTGGGAGGCCATCTGAAGCAAACACTCAAAGCTGAGTGAATGACAAGTGGAAGCGATTTGAATAAGAGCTAATGCTCAGACAGTGAATGAGAGAAAAGAACAAGTAAATTTGACTGGAGCTCTAGCTACAGTTTACATGGTACTTATACTACTCAAGTACAAGGCTTAGTGATAAATGTCATAGGCATACTATTTCTAAGTAATTGTCCCATTGGACGATAGTGAAGAATGGAAGAGAAGTAGTCCATGTGAATACATGTTGTACACATATGTTGATCCATGAGGTGTGGCAGAATAGAATCCAAGAAGCGTTCATAAGAACCTTCCCATGAGAATCATCTAAGATCTAACCATGATCCACTCTAGATCTGCTGTCCATGAGGCAACCATGAGGAAAGAAAAGAGAGATCATGTACTGTCACATGATCAGAATATTATGAGGACAGGGTCTTTAGAGACTTGCACGAATCTTGGGTCATAAGGTTTGAAGAAGATAGGGGTTTCAACTGTGTTCATAACACCATTATCCAAAGTATCCAGGGGGAGGAGTCACACTGGCCTCATGCAGCTCACTCAGTATTTTGGGCCAAGTGCATCACAATTGTCAAATCAATGGGACTTTCACTGTATTTTATGGTTCACAGTGTTGAACCACTGTTTCCATTTTCTTTATCTGAAACAACATTTCTTGTCCCTCCTCTCAAGACTGATACAATTTCTAGAGCAGACCTGATTGCTTGGAGAGCTCAGCCAGGAAGACTTAGAGTCAATCCACAGACAGGTCCTACAGGCTCATTTCATGTCGATTTGATAGCTTGAAAAGTGTTAAGATTCATTATCCAGACCCGTCTTTTTCTTTGTCAGCTTGGCCAAACCCGCCTTGCTCCTCGACTTCCTCTTCGTTGCTTCGCCTGTGGCTTAGCCTCTCTGTCTACACTTGTCCTCTCACCACCCGGACGACCCTACACCACCTAGAACTCTTCATTGAGTCTCCTATCCTCGTCCTCCTTATTCCTCGACCTTGATCCTCAACGGATTCTACCTTAGACTTCGGACACCTCCATCTGATATCCCAGATCAGCCTATCCCCGATTCTAGACCTCACCTCGTTCCTCACCTCGCCCCTCGCCTCATTCCTCACCTCATTCCTCTCCGTGTTCCTCGTCTCCTCGGACCTCATGCCACGTCTTATCTATGATGACTTTCTTATCGTCACTCTAGTTCCTTGCCCATAGCCCTACTTCTTCCTTCTGACCTCGTGTCACCAAGGCTATGCCTATCTCGACTCTTGACTCACTCCCTGAGTCATCTCTTTCATCTTATCATGCTTCGACTGACTCAACACTCAGTCATCTTTTGTCATAGACACTTACTCATAAATCCGCTATCACGGATACTTATTCATCTTCTTAGATACCCTTGACCCTTGTGACTCATTCGACGCTTAGTCATCATCTCATAGAACCTTTATATAGGGATCGTTCTCTTACACTATTCCCTATCTTTGATCCACCTAACCCTTCGTCCCTTGTATCTTGTTCTTAAGAACATTCCCTTGTACTCTGATCTCCCTATCATTGTACCATATAACCACCATCATCTCGAATCGATCTACTCTCTTGCTGAACTCCTACGCGTGGGTATCTAGTCCCTCGATCACTTCAAGGCGTCTTTCATATAGAGCGTCCTTGCACCTCAGAAGAGTTTGGATCTTGTTAGGTCTATGCTTCGACCTATCCGGTTGAATTGTAACAAAAAGCAATTTAAGAATCAGATCAAGGATTACAATTTCTCCTTTGGAAGTCTAGTTCTAGTCTCTAATTCCCACATTGAAAAGGAGCTGAACCAAAAGATGAGGCCATGGTACTTAGGTCTGATGGTGGTCCTTCGCCAGACTACTGGAGGATCATATTTGCTGACAGAATTGGACAGTACAGTCTCTATATTACGATATGCAGCTTTCCATTTGATACCCTACCATCCTTGGACTTGATCAGTGGTGCCAGTTATGACTTTGACTGGCATGGACAAAGAAGCACTTGGAAATCTGGTAGGAATAGACAATGCAGAGCAAGATGACAAGAATGGGGAGCTAGTCGATTCTGACTAGCCTCTGCTCTGCAACTATGATATGTCTACATTTCTACCCTGGCATTAGTCCAGTGATCTTGATATCAGAAAAAAAAAGTGAAAACCATCTTACAATTTCTTGAACATATTCAACTTCTCTTTCTCTCACATCACTCTCTATCCAAAAAACAGAAAACATTGTCTCCTCTCTAGATCTCTTTCTCTCATCTCTCATGTCTCACAGCTCAGCTACCTAGACTTATGTCTTTGAATGCACCATGAGGCACTGTACATGTTATGTCTTGCTTTTATTCAAAATTCTGCACTAATCTGTACTGATCTTTTGGGTTATTGTTACATTTTCTTTCTTTCTTTGTCCTCATTGTTACTTCTCTCTCATTTGTAACCATGGACACTGCCTTTGGGCTTATGCTGTAGAAGAGCAGAACTCCCTACCACTGAAATCAATCATATTCAGTGTCTACGGCTGCCCCAGAAAGTCATTGGTACATCTCATGTGCTTCTCCGACTCAAAGGACTTTCTTTTACTGCATTTACATTGATCTGCTCTACTCGCTTTTACTCCCGCATTAGTCCACAGACCTATTTTTCATACTTAGCATTCATTTACTCTAATGGTTACTTTGGACTCATGCAGGTGACTTCATTCATGCTCACACTTGACATATTTTGACATGTGACATTTGCTTTTGACTTATCATCCACATTTTGACACCTTGTTATCATGTTCACACTTATTTCACATCTTGTCAAAGTCTAGGGTATGTCCAGACTATAAAGCCATGTGACACAATATGAAATAATCATCTTCTGGATCACTCCCATGTCCCCCATTGTCGTCTCTTGTGAGAAAACTTGTCCTTGCCCTCACATTCTCATCCTCATCCTTGTCATCATCAATGTTCATCTCATACTCATCCTCATCCATGGTCTAACAAGCTGCTGATTTGTCTGACCGGCTTCAGACTTCCTTTCATACTTTCAGACTTTGTTTCCCCATTGTTGGACCAACTCCCTGCTAGCTCAGGTGGTCAATAGTAGCCTTACTTTCTGTTCCTCTCTCCCTGGAATCTCTTGGGACAAACCTCTTGCATCAACTGACAGTGTGTTTGCTCTTCAGACGCACTTCTCATCATTCAACGTGTACACCATTTGAGTCCCACTTATACTATCTTTGTTGACTCACTCTAATCCCACCAATCCAATGGATGCATACCTTACATCATATATCTCTTGCCATCTTCTATTCATTTCACATTCTGACTCACAGCTTATGACTCACACTTCCACTCTTTGTCACTGTGACTCATTCTTTCTATTATCTCTGATATATCAGGCTTTGGTCCATGCCCTTAGCCAGACATTATATAAGCCTTAACCACTGCACCTGTATTCCCTATTCTTGATCCACTCAATCATATGCTTGATCGTCTGGTCACTCTTGAATCCCCTTTAGTCCACTATCTCTAGTGTGCCTCTAGCCTTTGTACCCTCATGTGTAGTTGACACCTGTCAAGTATCACTACCTCCTAGTCACTCCTTGACCTCTTTGAGCCTTTTGAGTCTATGCTAAGACCTACCCAGCTTTATGGTAACAGTTATCAAAGGTATAGATGACAAAAGAACAAGTTGATGAATGCAAGTTGAGCAGGCATCTTGCAAAACAGACTATCCTTCTCCCTTAATCTCTTTTCTTTTAATTATCTTTCAAGCTCTTATCTTATCTTTCGACTTCATGATATGTTTTTTCTTGGACTTCACTTCACTCAGATCACATGTCATGTGACAAATACAACACTGTGTGATTGAATATAAGGGAAAGATACAAAAACACTATTCTATGTGACACTATATACCTACTCAAGTCCCAATCTGCAACACATGACTTTCTTTCTTATCTCGCACAGCAATAAAGCTGTACACTTCTCTTCTCTTCTATGACATTCTGTGAGATTCTGACCAATGGTGGAATTCTCTTATCTATGCACAGACCTTTATGCCAAAGACATACAAACACATGTATGAGTATATAAACCATGAATACAGCAACCAGTAAACTCATCAAAGTTTACTTGGTCTTCACTGCCAAACCTCCTCCTCATCTGAACATCCTTACCTCTTCACTCCACTAGTCTTACATTCAGACTTTTGAGTGTTTGCTTCAGCCAGTTCTGCAACACGGATTAGTGTGCTTTCATTAAAAAGAAAATGAGTCACTTACTTTTGGGCACAGGCTTGATCGCCCTTGCCTTCTCTTTTCCCTTCCCCATCTGACCATGCCCTGATGAATGCTTGCAGGGACCCTTCTTGACCTTGCAGGGGTTACAAGCCAGACCAGGCTTGCCTCGGCATGTGATCACCCATTCTGTGCAATATGCATATGGGTCATCATGCATGACATTGACATCCTCATTGATCTCGACCTCTTCAGTCTCTTCTTTGTCAGGAAAGAAGAGAGGGGTGGCATGCTGTCAAATCCATTAGCTAGGCTTGGTACTGTGATCATACTACTTTGCAGCTCTTCCAACAGTGCCAGGCCAGTGGACAACAATCCACTTGCCTGTCTGAACTCTTCTTCAAGTGTCTTGACCGTTCCTTCCTGCCTACCTCTCATCACCTCCTCATTGCATTATCATCATTCAACCTCCTCTTCCTTGCATTGTCATACTGCCATGATCTCCTGGTCTCATGCCATGTCTTCTACATGTTTCCGCTCCTTGTCCTACTGTGCCTAGTATTGGATGCCAGCCTTGGTGTATGGTGTGAGCTACAACCCGACCTGAGGAGACATGATGAAAGATCCTAAATGCGTGTGGGAACCAAGCACACAGGTTAGTTTTTGAGGCAAGAGGTTCGTCCCCAAGGGTTCTAGGGAGAGGGGTATAGAAAAGAAGGATACAGTCGACCACCCGAGCTGGCGCAAAGCTGGTCTGATGCTTGGAAACGAGGTCCGAAGGTAGGGAACAAAGTCCGAAGTTAATTGGACTAATCAACGGTTGGTTAAACTGTGCGCAGGGACGATGACGAGATGATGCTGACGATAACGATGACGATGGCGAGGACGCGAGGGCAAGGACAAGTTTTCTCACAATGGAACGACAATGGGGGACACAGGAATGATCAGAAAGATACTTATTTCATATCTTGTCACATGGCTTTATAGTCCGGGCATACCCTAGACTTCGACAAGATGTGAAATAAGTTGAAACATAGTAACAGGTATCAAAATGTGAATGATAAGTCAAAAACAATATCAAACATTGAAATATAATGACTATGAACACAAACGAAGTCGCCTGTGTCAGTCCGAAGTGATCGTTGGATCAAATAAACGTTAAATACGAAAAATAGGTCCGTGGACTAACGCGGACGTAAAAACGAGTAGAGCGGATCAATATAAACGCAGTAAAAGAAAGTCCTTTGAGTCGGAGAAGTGTATGAGATGTACCAATGACTTTCTGGGGCAGTCGTAGACGCAGGAAATAGTTGATTTCAGTAGTAGGGAGTTCTGCTCCTCTACAATGAATGCCTCAACCTTAGCGGTAGTGACAGCCTCCAGTGCTGTGGATAACTCCTCCTAAATGTGTGTTAGCAACAGAAAGAGAAAAAACTAATGAGGTACTCACCATCATCACCTCTCATTCATCCCTCCATGCATCTTTTGACTCACTTGATGTGTCCTCTTCTGGCCTCCCATTGGCCTTGACTTGTACTGCAGTGACTACAGCATCAAACATGTCCTTTGCTTCCACTTGCTCATTGGTGAGCACAGGGAATTGGGTGAATCTCTTGACCTTCTCAAGGGCACTGGTCATTATGTGTGTTGTGGATGGGATGGAAGGAAAGGTAAAGACAGACAAGTCATATCTCACTTACTACATCAGGGAAATGGTGAAGAGCTGATATTTCCAAATACAAATGATAATTTTGTTATCAATATGAGTTTAATAGTTAATTTTAGATATAACATTGTTATCACTTCATCATGATGTTATTGAGTAGATATACAGTGACTTCCAAAACCCTTTCCATGTTTGCACTAATTGTGTTACGAACGCTCCAATTCCAGTCTTTAACCCCTATGAATACTTCATTCCTCATATGCAAAACCAAGTCACTTTCTAGATCACGTGACCTACACGTGTTATGCCTCATGCCAAACCCATGCTCAGAATGGATTCCTATTGGCTGCCACACAAAGCATTGCCACAGGACTTAACATCCAATAGGATATGATCCAGATCATGTGACGACCTCATGCTCAGAAGGCAATGCATCTTATCTATGACTCACTCACGCAGCCAACGAGGCAGTGTACTTCTCATGACTCATGATGACAATGGACCAATAGCATAACGGACTCTTATCTACGCACGGACCAGTATGTACAAATAGATACAAACATTGTAGTAGTATATAAACCCCCAATGCATCGCCAGAGAACTCCAGTAAAGTTCTCTTGGCCTTTCCCCTAAAGATTTCTGATAAAGGGATCAAAGCCTCTAAGGACATCATTCTTTGCTCGCTCCTATTCCACAACCACTCTACCTCACTATGACAGCTCGTCCTTTTTAGGGTTATCTCAAATTGTAGTGTATGAAGTGTACTGCCAGATACCGTGGGAATCCTGCTTAGCCTTGGTGGAGTTATAGATAGTAGATACACTTGGCTACATTATCGCCCCCTATGTCATGTGATTTGGTTCACAGGCCATAGAGATATGATCCAAATGAAATAGCAATACCATGGAAAGGGTTTTGGAGCTTTTGAATCCAAATAGGTATTTGGGTATTATCAGTACTTGGTATATCCCCCTTTTGCTCTAAGCACTGCCTGAACCCTCCTAGGCATGCTTTCAATCAACTTTTGACACTCCTCAATAGGTATCCCATCCCATTCCACCTGAACTCTCTCCCATAATTCATGAACTCCACTAGGGGGGGTTTCATGTTGTGCAAGCCTCCTCTTGAGACAATTCCAGAGATGCTCAATGGGATTCAAGTCTGGAGACTGTGCAGGCCACACCATAGTGGTGAATTCTTGCTCTTCTAGCCAATTCTTGACTATCCTGCAGGTATGCTTGGGGTCATTGTCCTGCT
>JBBPMD010000467.1:0-22340 GCA_038090095.1 Zangia roseola
CATTGTCCTCGTTGAAATCTCCGTCCTCATCCTCGTTAGGTTCATCTGCAGTTTTGTTCTGGATGAACGTAGCAATGTCGAAGAGCAGACATTTCTCCGATTGGTCGAGATGGCGGGCGATTTGACCATAGTAGTCTTGATTATTCCCAGCCCGGGCGGGGATTTTGATCTCCTGGACATGTGCATGCTCGGTAGGATCTGCGGACCACTGCATGACGGGGCCAGCACGACGAATATCCGGGACAACACCTTGAAGTAGCTCTAACTTTGGTATTTCCCAGCTGTCCTTTCGCCCTCCAGCAAGCACGATGGCGTCTTTGTGGTCATGAAACTCTTGAAGTGCCTTGGAGACCTTGAGGATTGTATCGTCATTGAACGATGGTGCTTGTGCGAGGTAACGAAAATCCGTAAGTGCCTGAATAGCAGTAAGAAACCGATTAGGGACTGCACCGGCAATAACGCCGACTAAGTAATGTTGAACGGCCCGATGGTCGCGACTGGTGACCTGCTTGAGCCTTGAAATTCCGTCTTTAAATGCGCGGTAGCCAACAGTAGTTTGAACTAACAAAAATCGGAAGTCGATCTCTTCCGCTCCGACAACGGCGATGCACCATTGACAGTCGTGGTCCCAACAGAAGCGATGGAAGTGATGAAGGGGCTCAATGTGGAGAAAAGAGGTGGGTCCGGAAAGCGGCCATTCCTTCCAGAATGGTTCCAGGACACCGTTTAGTCCGAATTCCTTGATTTCCTTCAGAAACGTCTTGTAGTCGGGTGGGTCCTGCTGAGCCTTCACGATTCGGATGGCAATGAGTGTGTTTGAAGCTGTGCGGAGAGGGTGACGGTGCGAATCGCCGAAGTTTTTCGCCTTCGCCATGGTAACCGGAGACACTTTTGGATTTGTGCCTGCAAGAAGAGACTGTTCAGGAGTGTCGGCGATCCATGCCGCGAGTGGCGTGTAGCAATATCTTAAGTTACCAACTGGGTCGTTCATCATTACCCCTACCGCGGCTGCGGTCTTCAGAGGTTGCAGAATCAAGTCCAATGCTCAGTGAAAGAGACAGTCCTGCAGCAAGCTGCGTACGTGGGTATTTTTGTGGATGAATTTGACAATAGGGAGGAGTGCGAGAAGCATATATCCGTGCAGCGAAGTCTTGCTGCGACTTGCTGGGTCGATGTTCGCAAGGCTAATGAGTACTGGGTGCGCCATACGGTTACCGGTCATGACCGAGATGTTAGTTTTATCTGAAGAGAGGACTACACCAAGCAGTGTACTCCCGAGCGGGATTTTGTCCTATGAGACTCAGTGTCAATTTTATAGAAAATGTGAAGAACTCACTTGCATACTCCATGCGTCGTCGCTACTCATCCAGTCCTCGTAGATGCAGCATATTTTTGCGGAAGATGTCCAGACTTTCCTAGGAACGAAAGACATGTGGGGAGTGAGTAATGGATGGGTAAGGAGCATCTGGAGACACTCGAGGGGTTTGCGATAGAAGATGCGGACGGCATTCTTTGTCTGTCCCTCGGGCTTTATGGTCTCACAGTACAAAGCAGGTCCTGAAGGTAGAACCTCCGCGCGGGCTCGTAGTTGCTTCCCAGTCCGAAACGAGAGAGGCACGCGCTTCATCTAAAATCTCGGTCAAAAAAAAAAAACTTCTTGAGACCGTCACACGCACGATGTCCAGAGAAAGCAAAGAGTCAATCGCAGACAAGCTGAGGCGCGAACGAAGGAGCCAAGACGCAAATTGCCATTCCTCTCGAGACGCGAAAGGAAAGTACAAGTTCTCCCGCCGTTCGGCGGCATGCTTATCCTGCCTGAATTTGTCCATGAACGTCTTACCTCTAGGGAATGCCTGGCTGCACCCTTCATACATCTCCACAAACTTGCCAGATGGAACCTCAGGGTCCATGTCAACCCACTCGTCTATGTCCATATCAGATCGGGAATCTGGGTGTCCAGGGTCAGATGGTTGCCCGACATCGTCGCGACCGGGACTAGAAGGCAGTGAACGGGAGTCGATACTCGGTGAACGGAAGCGACGTGTATTGCCGATCGAAGTCTGATCAGCCAGCAGCCCGGAATGAGAGGTGTCAGCAGAAACGTGGGGAGCGGATTGGACATTAGGGTTGAAGTATGTCTGATGGAGGGGGCGCGAGCTGAGTCCGTCGCCGCATGAACCCATTGGCTGATTCATGTGCTGTAGAACATTAGTTTCTGACTGGAACTTCTTACCACATCGAGGGCATCTTATATTCCTAAGATTTCTGCGATTAATCTTGGCTCTAGGCATCAAGAACAACAGATCGAAGAAAAAATCGAAAACGCGGAGGAATCGTCATGACTGGGTCACAGGAACAAAGTTTCGCCAGAGTTATGCCGTGCAGCCACAATTTGTCAATATATATATTTACCACAAGTCGACACTTACTGTGACTCTCGGGACCCGATACGTTGTACAAGTCGTTGCAGACGCCGACTGTTACTAGTATATATGCTACGTTCTACGCTACTAGACTATGCTGGATTCGTCTGTATTCAAGTTGAAAAATCCACTGCTAACTTGCTTTACTTACATAAGTTCAACTACTATCAAATCCACTCGAAGGCAGCCGAACTAAATCCGAACTTAGGCGAGTTTCTGTGAGTTGCCCTCACAACGTCACATTAAGAGCAGAGCGCGATGACTCCCCAGCAACAGGAGTCCATTGCCAGCACTAGCAGCGAACGTGCACCAGGACGCAGAGCCGACGACATTTTTCACTTAACCCCATTCGCATGTCTACACCCACATACGATCGCTCCATATCTGTCTCAATCCCAAGATCGCCCTTCCCAGCGCATTTCCCCCCGGCGCCGTAATTCACCCGATGACTGCTACTCGGAGTCGCCAAAAAATGATGCCCAGGATGTACTGGCCACTGGTGGATCACAGGTAAGTTCAATTGACCTATAACGTACGATATCTATCCCTACACTCGGACTGACTGCATTCGATAGTCACAAAACACAGACACGGAGGCTATTATCCCTATCCCAAGAGACACAACCGAAGCTTATCTCCTCTTAGAGGTTGCCCGTGCCGACCGTCAATTACATCTCACGCGGCGAAATCTTGCGCTCCAAATTGTCCACTGCAACACTCTCGCCCTCCAGTACAACCGCATTTTGTTAGAAAATGCTCAAGAAGATCTGCGTTCAGCAGATCGTTTCATTGGATCTGTTTGATTCGTGATTCACAGGAGTGGCATACCAGTCGCATCAGAGTATGCAATGCGTGAAGATTATTCCCCGTACGAGTCGAATGTCGATGGTGCGCGCATTGTAGTATTTATTCGAAACCAACCTTACTGACTTTCTGTGACTACTAAAGTAAATACTTCACCGAATCCTTGTGACGGTGTTGACTCCCAGGACGATCGCGGAGGTGGTCGTGTTCCCACTAAATCCCGCATGTTTGATGTAACTCTAGACTAGTAGTAGTAAACTACCTTGATGCCGACGACTCGGATATCCTCCCAAGATGCACCCTAGGAACCTACCGGGAAATCTCAGGCTGCGTGCGCACTGACTCGGAGTCCACTGCATTTCACCAGCAATTTGGTTCCGAGTCCTCATTCAAGCTCACTTCGGATTGCTGCTGTTCAGCCTTCAAACTCGTCATGGTGACGGTCTCGAACTTGAAATTGAAGTTGACGTGAATTTGGCACTTTGAGCTTACTTCACTGTAGACAGACTTGATGGTGACTATTCGATCGTCCCGACTCCGAGTTGGTTCGTGCCGTCACGGTGCCAGTGTCCGAGTCTACTAGCAAGTTACATAAGTAATAGTCTTATGACAGCTCGACAGGATAGAACAGTGAGAGTAATTTGATCACGAAAAAAAAGGTACCCGCTACCTTCTGACAGTCTGGGACAGGCCGGACAGGCCTAGCAATCTTCCGACAGTCTGGGACAGGCCGGACAGGCCTAGTGATCGGCAAAAGTCTGTCGACTCGGCTAATGAAAAGTGTCAGTTTGCTGATGGAGAAATGAGCAGCAAGCTTGGACTTGTACAAATTTCTTAGCAATTAATCTATAGTGCTAATGTACCTACAGATGCATTTACTATGTGAAGCTGTTTGGCACAATGGTTAATGCCTAGCAATTGCTTTCCTCAAGTCGCGAGTTCGATCCCAGCGTCTGTGCATAATTAGTAATGACTTAATAGTGCTAGCCTTCGAGATAAATTTTTGAGTATCTGTGTATTATAGACACTGAATTCTAGCGTCCTGGTCATTATCTTTTAGTAGACCAAATGTCCATTCCAGCGTCACGATTGATGTTTTATCTTAATGACGGACAATAATATCTATTTGTGCGGACGATAATTGGAAGTGAATAGGACATTTATTCATAACGTCTTTGCTATTCACAGTGCAGCTTGTCGACTGGAATATGCTGCAAAAGCCTCCTTCATATCAATACCTTGAACATCACGGCGACCTGACTGTTCTTGCCGCCATTGGGCTTTCCAGTCGAAAAATTGTTTCACACGGCGCATTTCCTCCAAGAGTAAGATGACTTCTTCAGTCCATCTATGGCTCCTCGCTCGCGCTTTGCACCATTCCATGCGCAATGCTGGAGCAATCAGTTCTTGATCTTCACTCAAGGAGGGAGCACTTACCATCTTGTAAGTCCTCATCTTGATTCTCTGTCACTCCTAGTGTCTGCCAGATCCAAGAGAGTGTCCATCGCCCCTCCGTCTGCCCCTCTAGCCCTACAGTCAATGCATGAACATCATTATCTTGCAAATCACAGATAATTGAGTCCCACCCAGTCTTTTCGAGTGCGGGACTCAAGGACATCATCGCGGTATGTGCCGTACGATACTTAAGGACACTGGCATCGAGCTTATCCTTCACAATATTTAGCATGTTCTGCGCACGCGTGTTCACAGTCTGTCCTCGGATGTTCGTATGCTTGAACTTCAAAAGATAAGAGCGGAGACGGAGACTCTGTCGGATATCCTCCAGTGCGTCCAGTGCCTGAGCAAACCGTAACTTCCATTCGTATTCTCTCAGCCAACGAGTACTGAACGACATGGGACACTGGGATGGAAGGAGAAGTTCAAATAGATGGGGGCGAGCCTCCTGCAATGGATCGAGCTTGCTGATTTCGGATGCGCGTCGACGAGCAACTAACGGCATGTACAATATCTGATAAGAGATCCAGGACTCAATTTTGCACTGCAATATGTTGGTTCGGGTCAAAACTTTCAAGCATTGTTCATCTGTGGCATCGGAGGCCAGTGAGGAAACCTCCGCAGACAAACGTTGAAACAGACACTCAAAAGCGTTGAGCGAATGTGTAGTGGAGTGTGTAACAAAGAGTAGATGCTCAAGAGGCAAGTGAATGTGGTGTAAGAACCAAGTAAACTTTGATGGTTTACTCTGGCGTTGTTTGCATGGTCTATATACTACTGTACATGTGGCTGTGTATTTATTACATAAGCGTCGTACCATTCCTACTATTAATCCTATTGGACGATAAGGAATGATGTATGACTGATCATAGGGGTTGGTTCCTTGATGCTGATGCGTCAGGTAACCATGAGGTATGTCATAATTGATGTGGCAGGAGAACGTTCTTTGATGGGAACGTGTTACTGCTTCTAACCACGATCGGATCTGTGATATATTAAATAAATGCTGTTATGGGCTGTGTCAATGTGGCAGCCAATCGGAGTGTGTTCCGAGAACAGCCTTGTTATGAGGCATATGGTCTAAAACCTTTGAGGGTTGAAGACTTGAGCGTTCGTCTTTGGTTTGTTGTCATGTGGTTCGAAGAAGATAGGGGCTTGAAGTGCGTTTGTAACAAACGTCGCCTAAGATTGGTCAATGACACATAGCGTTGAAGCCTAATGATATCGACGCACTGTTGGTCTTCGAGATCTAGTCCTGTGCAAATCAAGATGCTTGGAGATACTTCGGAATCGAGTGAGACATCGCCACCTTCTTGCATTAGTTTGGCTTCTTCTTTGGCGAGTTCAATGCAGATCTTGGCCTGTGTAACCACTACAAGGATGTCAGCACAGATATGTATGGAGATATTGGACTGGTAGAACTCAGCTGCAGCCGGCACACCTTCTCGTTTACAGCGATATGGATTCAATCCTCCCCGATTCGCTTCCCAAGCTTCTACCTCAGTAGTCCATTGTGACACTTTCCCAGGAGGTAATGCAGCCTCTAATTCCTTTAACGCGGCACGTTGCTGATGCTGTTGCATCACTGCTTCTTTCAACTTGCTGAGTAATCCATCATCTTGCACGACACAACGTGTTAGCCTTTGAACTGCCTGGGCATGATGCAAGACGACTTACGCAAACCAATGGTCTTCTTCCAGTTCCAGTCGCCGAAGAAGTCATCCAGTGTATCTCTGCAGGAACCCAGACCCATTTCTTTGGTACTTGATGCCACCAAATTAATATCGGCCCATCCACGCTCTGGTGCTTCACCATCTGTATGTCCAACCAAGGGTATGAAGTTAAATGAGTAATCCATCTGACAAGTCTCTTTGTGGGCAGGTAGGTGAAACTTTGGCACAGCAAAGTCGACCTGTCCTTTTTCATGGTCAAACCGAAGAGTCGCTGGGAGGGTTTCCATCCTTTCCCATAAATGTTTGCTCTACTGACAAGCAATATCATACGAGGCAAAGACACGTGGGAGCGACGGGAAATGTCGGATTGCGGAGAAGAATAAGTAGTCCATATTGATGTATCTGCGATATCATCAAATTAGATTACAATAGTAACAACGACAACAAGGAACAGGAACTTACTTTTCCCCCTTTTGTAAATCACCGACAGCAGTAGGAAGCTTCATATTGTGCTGTGCACATACTACATTCCCTACTCCTGTGGCAGCGAGGCCATGCGACTTCTTTGAGTTGACCAGATTGACTGTAGCATGTCCTGTGCATGTACTTTTCTTCATCGATGGTAGTCAGACATTAGGTTGTGCCAGATACAGTTAGAACTTTGGCATACCTCTTGTTTGTCACCCCCACGGAGTGACAGATAAGATTTGAACGAGTTCTCTTCCATGAAGTATGCTGAGCCATCGTTCAAACTAGAGTCCATTGTGTCCCCCGATACATTCCGATGCTTTAGTCGGAAATTTGCATCAATCCCCACAAATAGCATATATATCCAACTAAAAAAGGGTGTCGTTCGCGAGTACCATAGCAAGAAGATTATGTACATGCCTTTGCTTCGATGGAGCCTTCAGGAAGTCGGGGGGGAGGTTCTTTCCCGGCTGTGGGCAGGCTGGACAAAGAACTGCACACCGACCAGCTTCGGTTCGATCCAGTCCTGTTGGATCATGTGCGCGGCCCGAACGCTTGAATAACTTGAGGTTGCGCCACTCACGAATCATGCACACAAACTCGTTATAGCGGTCCTGTCAGACTATGTGAGTACAGATGGTCTTGCATCAGCGTAGTGACATACCCGAAGCTTCTGAGTGCCTGAGTTGTCACTAAGTCGTGCAAGGGTGGAGTAAAACCCATACGCAGATGTCTTGGACTCGAAGGAAAGGACCTGAAATTGCCGTAACACGTGGAATGTGGCAGCTGTACGTGGATCACGAACCATAGCTGGATATAAACGGGCTCAAAGAAGTTGCATCGTCCGAGATTTTGCAGTTTCACACCCACAAAAGTCAAGACCGACTTCATGAATGCCGTTAATGTCGACAATAACAAAATCATCAGTCACAGAGGCACGAATTGGCCTGACACAAGGCTGAGTTGCTGGATGTCCTAGTTGGATTCGGAGTCCAAGTGATTTCAGGGGAATTGGTACAAAGAACGACCCATTCCATTGCTATTAGCCCAGAATATACTTAGCCTAGTTGTCAACCGGGCTGACACCTTATACGCACCTTGATATGGTGGAATGGTTGTGACACGTGCAGTCCGACAACACATTCAAGGCAACACAATTCTGTTGAGAAGCATTCATCGCAGCGATAAATTCCATCTTGCCTATGACACCAGAAGCATAGACTAGCGGCGCCACACCGCCCTTCATGGCGGATAACCTCGTCTAAGAAAGTGGCACAGTGGGGGATCCAAGCGAGAAGTGGTCGGTCCTACAAACACATTGATCAATGCACCAATAACAACATAGTGAGAATAGACCTTATGCTGGCATATGTTTTTCGTTTTGGTGCTTCGGATATCATACTTGTCTGCAGGTGTGAGGCCAAGTCCACCCACTCTGAGGACTCAAGTGTGCCTTCAGAATTGACTGGTGACCATGCCGATGTCACTGCTGAGGGAATGGTGTCGTGTTGAGTACTAGTAGTGTCGATGAATTGCCGTGATACATTTACAGAACCCCCTCGAGAATGGTAGCTGAGGTGGGTATGCGGCGTAGATACGTGGGAACTGACGTTGTCGGTATAGACATGAACTGTAGGCTTTCCACGACGCTTTGGAGGCATTGTAGTTGAGTAAGAAACACAATGTCCACTAATACGACGTAGTTTATAAACAACCCGTCAGCCTCTCCATGCAAGTAAACTAAACCACTGGCATATCATGCTCATCTCCGTCAAGGATGTCAAGGGAATCAGATGCCTCGCACTACATGGAGTTAAGCTTAATACACCAACGGGAGAATTCGTCACATGGATTCACTTACGTCGGGTAAGACCTCAGTAAAGCTACGGAGTGTTACGAATGCACATTCGTACCATGATCGCCCAATGCATCTCCCGATCTCATCTTCCATTCTTATTGTGGCAGATCTCATCAATCTCTGATCCCTCCTATATCTTAGATCTTGCCACATACACGAGGATTACTTCCATTCTCCCACCGCCTCATGTTGTACTCATGGCAGCCTCATGCTGACCTCATGTGCCGATACCTCGGACACTTACGTATTATTACATGACTGTACTACTTCCTTACTTAGTTAGTCACAGCCACACATGTATAGTATATAACCTAGTCACTGTGGACCTTAAGTCCCCAGTTCTTTTATACTCGATTTCTTTTGCCCAAGCATCTACAGTGATACTTGTGAAGTTAAGCCAAGCCTCTCAATAGAGCACACCTTACTATCAAAGCTAGTGGTGGCCCTTGTGCCAGTAAACCCACAACATACCAAGAATACCTCTTATCCTCTATCCTAAAGGATATCGGGTTTGGTCTGTTTCACGGAGCACATTAGAAATGTTCCTTTTGTGCTCCGAATCTGGAAGGTGCTCTACATGGTATGCGAGAAGCTTGAAGGCCACTGTGAAGAACTTCTTCAATCTTTTCTCCTCATGGTTGTTGGAAGTCAGTGCTGCACTATTGTCCGAGGGCGCAACGGTGTCGGACATGTTTGAAACATGGGAAAGGGAATGCACACCATGTTTGCGCTTACAGGAAGGAACTCTACTAGAGGCGGAGATAAGGTTGGCAGAAGCAGATGTTGGCGATGCAGTGGGCGAGGAGGCAGAAGCAGGGAGAGGACTGCCTGCAATGTAGGTGACTGTAGTATTAGTACGTACAGTGACACATGTCATAGAAGATACACGAGACTTACCTGTACCACCAGGATTGGGTAACCAAACGCTTAGGACACCATCCAAGTTCCTGTCGACAGTGAGGCCGGCATGGCGGGGTTGCTTTTTGGACCTGGACTGAGACTTGGGCATCTTCAACTTCAAGGTGGAGGGTGCGACACCAGATCGCAGGGACCGCATGCGCTCATTAATATGAGATGCGACGATGCTGATGCAATACCGACAGATATGGCTTACCTCAATATGCATGTGGATCCCTATGAGGGCTTTCATCGGGTGACCGAATGCATGCAGCCATGTTGTCGCCATCGCAGACGATGGAATTAAATAAGTGGAAGGCAGTTGAGGAAGTGACCATTGGAGCCTGTTGAGCCATCCATCTTGCACTGTTCATCATGGCCCCAAATGCAAGCGCGCCCATCAGAGCTGCCTCCACTCAGCCTGACGCGGAGACAGGTCCAACTGCTGCACAGCCACTTGAAGATGTCGGTAAGCGGAGCAACTCACCGTTTCTGAATTGGGACTAATGAAAACGCTCAGATGGCTTGGTTTCGAGCCTCACAAACATTACCATCTGCAACTCCACTATCATCTTCTTCTCTGACAAAGGTGTGGCTCCTGTGGAATCCCTGTCCTCAACGAACCCTGATGAAGGCGAGGTAAATCTGCCATCGAGCCCGTCACCATCAGCTGACAGTGACGGGCATGCAAGTTATGGCTCCACCAACTCGAGCGGTTTTGAAGATGTCCCCCTTCTGACAACAGTTCCAACTCTCCCTACCAATGTCCAGCCTGGTTCTACTCCTGTCTTAGGCCCTCAGCTGCATCAACATCTTGAGCCCCAAGATTGGTACCATATCTATCACGGATATCGGTACTCCATTCCCGCCCCCACTGCGCCACCACCTTACTACATAGTCACCAAGGGTCTCCGTGTTGGGATTTTCTCGGGTTGGTGAGTGATATCTTTATCTTGGTCAGGTTTCTTGGTTTTGATTTGCTCTTGATATTTGCAAGGGAAGTTGCGGGTGCGCTTACTAGCAAAGTAAGCGGTGCAATTCAGCGTAGGGTCCCGAGTGTTGAGGCCCAGTGAAAAAGGGTGATATGAGGTGGTATGTTTGCGTATGTATGGATAGACGTAAGCTATGAGCGCTATGGTAAGATATGGTAGACGATTCGCAGACTTTGTCTCCCGCCTGCTATATCCACGCATATCAATTCATAGTATTATCACTTGAGAGTGCACGAAAAACTCAAGCACTCACATGCACACTGTGTACTATGTCCAACCCGGAAAAGCCATGGTGTATCTGCAGAAAGTACTGTGGCAGCCACCATTGTCAACTAGGGTCTGCCAACACCTTCCAACGACATCTTCGTGAGGCCGACAAGGATGAAAAAGACGCCATACGATCTGCAGGGCGATCTGATCAGTTCCGTGCATTTCTTGCTGCAGCTGCGAGTGGTGTCAATCACGCTCCATCAGCCAACTCGTCTACAGGATCAAAGAGACCTCGTGAGGACCCTGCTGGTCCAGCGCCCGACTCGGAGTCGCCAGCACCATCAAGACCACGTCTGGAACAGGTACGTTTCTTTACTTTTTTTAGGGACACAAATTTATCATGATCCCACGTCAACCTGAAGACTAGTATACCGAGTCATCCTCCCAGTCCAGCCCATAGTATTGCCTCGCACCGTGACAGTCCACGGTCAGAACTTGAAGAATCCTCACATTCCGATGATCGAGATGATGAGGAGAACCCACAACCCGCCACACCTGATCCTGGTCAACAGGCCCATGAAGGTGATAACGGATCCGAGTCTCAAGATGACAATTGAGATCGTGAGCAAGACTTTCCTCCCGGTGCTCCCGATCCCAGTCCACTTGCGCAACTTAATCTAGAAGAACTTTCTCATGTTTCTACACTTGAAAAACACATACGTGACCTTTCATTCATTCGTGCACTATGGGGAGCCTTGTTGGACGATGGGACTGGCCTTACAGGCGATGTTTTACGGCGCCTCCGTAACCCACCATGTGAACCTCTTTGTATCAATGACCCTGATCTAGAGCTTGCTTTTTCAAGCACTATTGCACTTGAACATTCTTCGGATGACACATACGAGAAAATACGGCAGGCGACTCATAAACGTTTCCCAAATTCCTCGCTACCTTCACTCTACTGCCTCAGACAGACTCTTGCCGAGATGAGTGGCGTCACGTCGATTGTCAATCACATGTGTATCTCGAACTGCCTTGCCTACACGGGTCCATATGCAGATCTTGACCACTGCCCTGATTGTAACGAACCTCGTTACGACCAAATCAAACTCACGAAGAGTTCTGGGCGGAACAAGGTGCCTCGAGCAGTATTCCACACACTTCCCATTGGCCCACAGATCCAAGCCCTTCACCACCACCCTGACTCCGCCCAGAAGATGAATTATCGTGCCAAGCACACCCGACAACTACTCCAGGAGCTTGAAGTAAACAATGGGTTTGTTGATGAATACGACGATATCTTCTGTGGTACTGCGTACCTCAACGCAGTCAAAAATGGCAAGATTACTGCTAATGACACGCTTCTTGTTTTTTCAATTGATGGCGCCCAGCTATTCGAAAACAAGGAATCCGACTGTTGGATCTACATATGGATCATACTCGATCTCCCACCTGATCATCGCTACAAGAAGAAACATGTCATTCCTGGCGCAATTATTCCTGGTCCTCGGAAACCAAAGTTTATAGAGTCCTTCCTATATCCTGGTTTCCACCACATCTCTTCTCTCCAGCGTGAAGGTCTTGTTGTCTGGGATGCTGCACAGTCCTGCACATTTACTTCACGCCCGTTTTTCTTCCTTGGGTGCACGGATGGACCTGGCTTAATCACATTAAGCAATTTTGTGGGACACTCTGGGAAATGTGGGTGTCGGATGCTGTGTCAGCTTACAGGTCGTCGCAAAGTTGGCAGTTCTCAGTATTATCCAGTATTGCTCAAGCCGAATGACTATGAACTTGCAGGATGTAACCATGGAGACGTCAATCCCTACGACATCCAAGCAGGTACTTCGGTACACTACGCCCAACATCTTCGTTATCTCCTTGAATCCTGCACGCGAACACAGTTTGAACAATGCTGCTTGGAAACTGGTATTGTCGGTCCAAGTATCCTCCTTGGCCTCCAGCCGGACTGTATCCTTGGAGTTCCTGAGGCCTTTTCCTCGGAAATGATGCACCTCAGTGGTGCAAACATGGCCTCACTCTGGCTTGATTTGTTTCGTGGCACAATAGAATGTGCTCGCACGGACGATCGTGACCAATGGTCTTGGGCTGTTTTCAGGGACAATGCCATTTGGACTGAACATGGCCGACTCGTTGCAGCCTGCAAACCATACCTTCCAGGCTCTTTCGACGTCGCACCTCGTGATCCTAGTCTCCATGCTAACTCATGGTACAAGTGTACTGAATATATTACCTGGTTGTACGGACTATGCCCTGCACTCCTTTACAGCGTTCTTCCTGACAATGTGTGGAAGAACTTTTGCAAATTTGTCATGGCGCTTCGCATCATGAGCCAGTACACAATCACCCGCATCCAAATCCAACGTGCACACCGGCTCTTTGCCGAATGGGAACACGAGTTTGAAAATTTATTCTATCAACACCATGCAGATCGGATACATTTTGTTCATCCTTGCGTCCATCTTATGAGCCACCTTGCTTCAGAAACAGTGCGTGTGAAACAACCCTAAATGGATGAGCTGTTGTAGTGAAGAGGAGGAGTTGTGAATAGGAGCGAGCAAAGGTTTATGTCCTTAGAGGTGTCAATCCCTTTATCAGAAGTCTTTAGGGGAAATCGCCAAGAGAACTTTACTGGAGTTCTCTGGCCTGGCATTGGGGTTTATATACTACTACAATGTTTGTATCTATTTGTATATACTGGTTCGTGCGTAGATAAGAGTCCGTTATGCTATTGGATAAATGTCATCATGAGTCATAGGAAGCACACTGCCTCGTTGGCTGTGTGAGTGAGTCATAGATAAGGCGCATTGCCTTTGATGCATGTGGTCGTCATGTGATCTGGATCATATCCTATTGGACGAGAAGTCCTGTGGCAATGCTTTGTGTGGCAGCCAATAGGATTGTATTCCGAGCATAGGTTTGGCATGAGGCATAACACATGTAAGTCACGTGATCTAGAAAGTGACTTGGTTTTGCATGCGAGGAATGAAGTATTCATAGGGGTTAAAGAGTGGAATTGGAGCGTTCGTAACAGCATGTTGGGCCACCTATTTGCTCTTCACAGTGGACAATGGAACGAACCATCGGGAACCTTGGACAGGAGATTCGCCAACCATCCGATCCATTCTCAAACCTTGCTCAACAGGGTATTCGTCGGTGTCAAATAAACGCACTCACGGCAATGCTACCCGATCTCGACCCATTGAACAATACTAAAATCCCTCGGGGTGCAGTTGCACTTCAAAATGGATATGTTCTCCTTCCAAAACATGATTGAGACCCCAAAACTGTTCCTGAGAATGAAGGTCGTGCCATTGCCAACTTTTTAGGTGATGCTATTCCAAGAGTACGACGCTGGGCTCGCTTACACTTACCGAATGGACAAGTTGCGCGTTCAGAATATGCAGAGCTGGAGCGCCCGCTTGACAAAGTGCGCATGGCACGGAATGTCAAGGTAAGTAGATTCTGTTATATATATGTTCGTTCACTACACCACAGCACAGGTCAATATAAACGGCACTCAGTGACTCGCTGAAGTCCATTACTTTACAAGACTGGTCAAGCCTGAGGCAAACGAGCCTTTGGACCCAGACTCAGACACCTCGCTCATAAATGTTGCAGTCATCACGCTATACTCACTGCCACATCAAGACCTTCTATGTGACTCATATGGTGCGCTGGTTTCATGTTCCAAACTCGGCGCGGACAGTCTTTGTGTCATTGAGACTACTTCAATTCTTTCCGTTGTGGCTATGATTCCGCACACACTTCACTTAGGATCAGGTCTTTCAGACAATAGATTTTTTCTTGTAGAAAAGAGCAGTATGGAGCTTGCACGCATGGACATTACACTCGACAGCTATGAAAACGATACATAATGGCAAGTACGGGTAGTGTAGTACAACTCAAGTGTAGCGCGCAGTCACGGTACAATGAGTTCAAGTCTCCACTAGCAATAAACTAGAGCGACTTCCTTGCACGTTTCTGTATCCTCTCAAAGAGCTCTTCAACAGTAGGAATCAGTGCCGCAGGAGGAGAATAGTACCCAGCATCCACACATGCACCTGGCTTACCGTCCTCAGTAGGTGACAGGCGTTTGTACCTCTTGAGCAAGTTACACTCTATGGTTTTGAGTTGCCTTTGAAATATGTTAGACGACCAGGTTATAATTGTCCATGGCACGTACAAGACATCTTTGAGTAAAACGTATACTTGGTCATCTTGCTCAGGTTCACTCTGAGTTTTCTCTTCGTCGTCATCCGATTCTGGTTCCTTGGGCTTTTCGGCAAGCTCTTTGACGCGAATAACAAATATCTATATAATTCCCGACTTCCGAGATGAGCTTTGCATTACAATTGGTCACGTACCTTTTTTCCAGTTGTCTGGATATCAAGCTCAAACATATAGTTCTTTCACTCTTGGTGGATGCCATCTAGTTCGACGACGACATGATTGCCATGCATAACGGCAGAGGTTGGTTTGACAGTGGACATATTTTTAAGCGACGGAACGGAAGTAAAGTGTAAACAGAGTTCAAACTTAAATTTAAGGGATCCTGGGAATAAACTTAATCTCCCCTACATTCCTCCGTCCATCGACTCTGATAACAACTACATATAACAATGGCCCCTCTCGATTTTTCTCTTTCATTTCCAAACAGCACTCTTTTTGATGATTCTGAAACTCATTCCGATCCTTTCAAACTGTCGGCGAACATTGCAAACACCCCCAGCCTCACATCCAGTCTCGGACCATCAACCTTATCGCAATCATGGCCAAGTAATAATATGCATCAAACCAATCAGGTAGAAGTTTTTTTTTCACTTCTTATGATCTTGGAATCACGCATATATACAGTATACACAGTACATTCGCACTCTCGAAGATACAATAACCAAGTTACGCATTGAAAACGCATCCATAGAGTCATCACGTGTGGCTATAGAGTAAGTTTAGTATTCGTAGTGCATGCTGATATATCTATTCTACATAGGAAAGCTTATACTTCACTTATATCACAACTTAATGGCACCGCCAAGCCCAACAATCATACCAGCAGCACTAGCACTACTAATACCAGCATGAGCGTCGCATTACAATTACCTAATCCCACCAATCCTTTTCTCAATCCTCCACCGCTCCCAAAACTCAAATCAGAAGACTATCCCTCTATACGCTTTTGGACCCGGCAACGCTTTGTTCAGTGGAAAGAAACCGCTGAAGGACAGGCAGTAAAGTCACCCCACCCTTTCTTGGAAGATGAAAATGGTACACTGCTGACCGAGGCCAGAGTTTCAAAGATATCGTCTGACATGCGCAACATTTTTCACACTTTCCGTGGCTACGATCTCATCGACTCAAACATGACCTGGACAAAACTGCCTTTCAACCTCAAGAAGATGTTTCGCTCAGAGATTGTCATGTCCTTCCCCGAGCTAAACTATTGTGAAGATGCCTGGAAGCTCGACAAGTACGCGAAGTTGGTTTTCAACTCATTCAAGCAAACTTGGATTACGAACAAGTCCAAAGACAAGATGACTTCAAGTGGGAAACGCGACATGAAAAGCGAAGATCCCGAGTCCACTGATGCTGACACCGTTCCACAACCGCCTGCAAAGCGGCCAAAACTTGATAGCATCACACTTCCTGTGTCCCCCACCGAGTCGTCGAGCTCCAGTGTTGGTAAGTCCTACTCTACAACCTACTACAAAGCGGCCAAAACTTGATGATATCATAGTTCCCATGTCCCCAACTGGGTCGTTGAGTTCTGGTGTTGGTAAGTGTCTGCGTCATGACTGATCCCACTTTTAAAGCAGCTTACAGATACTACCAATGCCATTCACGGGCTCACTGATGTTTCCTCAGCAACGTCGAGCATACCCGGGCCATTGGTATCAACGTCATTGGACCTGGAGATGGATGTCATTGGAGTGAACAATCCTCAGGACTCCAACAACTTCGAGTTATTATCACCATTGTCGACGCTTGCCGTAGCTGCATGTCTAAATACTACAGCATCGACCACAACAAGAACTGTATGCCATTTCCTATCTCATCGTGACCGTATGATGCTGACACACCTTTCCAGGACAAATTCACAATCAATGTCCCAGTGAATAACCCACTGTAAGTCGCGTCTCTGATATCTTGCCATTTGATACTTGCTCAGAATAAAAACTAGAGCGTCCGTGTCGCACACCCAGCTGCCAGTACTATCACCCCCAGTGCAGTCAATTTCTGCACCAGTCACCAGTGGTCTCAGTCAAGTTGAGGACACGAACAGCCCAGCAACAGGCCCCGTACCAGCAAATATGTACCTCGAAGAAGGATGCCTCAGCCGCTTCAAGTTGGCGTCCTCCTTCTGCCAAGAATGGACGGTAAGACCTTTTTCCTAGCGGCTTCTCTTCATTCACAATCTTATGTCTGTCAGGAACCTGTGCGCACACCGATGGCTCAAGCAAGTGAAAGGAACGAGGGAAGAATTCAACGCGTTCTACAGCTCATTGTCGGTGGTGGTAAAAGCGGTAAGGCAAATTTCCACCTCTATTCTCGCAGCATTAATTTGCGTTGCGAGCTAGAAATACAAAGAAGAAGCATTGAAATTGGTGAGAATACATATGCTACTTGAGACGTATACTCACTTTCCTGCAGGTCTCAGATGGCACATGGACGAAGAACACGGCCGAGATTGTTGCAAGGATTTCTGCCCTACCTATGGCAACGGACTAGCGCAGTGTTGGGGGTGCAGGAGATTTGGACAGGGGAGGTCGTGAAGGGGACAGGAGGCTAGAAGGGATGCTCCATAGCATCGCATACGCCCACATAGCTAGTATTGCGCATATTTTTTCATACATGCACCTATTAATACATAGCATTTTTCACGAGATCCAAGAACGAGCAAGATGCTATGGAAAAATATGAGCGCTATGAGACATACCCTGGAGCACATCTACATATCAATCCATACGAAAAAAAAATATGGAGATGCCCATTTCATATGTGCTCGTATGTACAAGTATGGCCTATCCCTACATACGCGAACATACAGTCCCATATCCCCTTTTCTCACTGGGGTTGAGGAGGGGTATACAACCTTGTTTGAGAAAGCGCTTGACAAAGGTAACATCAAGGTACTCACCAACACTAAGCAAACGATGTAATGTCGTATATGTACCGCTGGCAGAGACCTATATATTCTTGTCAAAATTCAACAATTTTTCTTGGTGTAAATCTGAGTGATGTTCATGAGCAAGACGGTGCAAAGGCATGTTGAAGCTACATGTGAAAGTGTCCTTTCATATAGCTGCACATATAAGTGCTATCAACGATCCTTAAAAACGATGTCTGGTATGGGTACTAGTATGTATCATGATCGAGAGCCATTAGTAACTGTACTAGGTTGGGGCAAAGTTACACATCGCTTCGTAAGAATGATAAGCGATAGACTTTAAGCACTGTTGCACTACCACTTGAGCGTTTCTAGCTTCAACAGCAACTCAACAACCACAAGAAATGCCATACCATGAGTGCTAAGGGTAGATACATTTTGAATACCAATCAATTACAGCATGACCATGGCGTATGAACTCTCCCGTTCCAAAACATCCTATAAATCTCGCATAAATATCCTACAAGTTGCAGTCCGGTCAGCCTGAGCTTTGTCATCAACATCCATTGACCAATGACTCTTGCCAATTCCTATGCCAGCGGGTCGGCTGATTTTATACCACAGCGCAGGAGAGCGTGCCGCAGCTCAGCAAGCTGCTTGAAAGAAATATTACGAGCAGTGAGTTCAATCTGCCTCTTAATAAATGGTGTGCTTATCTTAAGCTGGATGCAGCAACAAAGTCACCATCTCTCGGAAAATGAAGCTCAAGTACAAGTCTAGATGCGCCATGGCCCAACCAGAATTGCAAGTAATCCTTTTTTCCTTCTTTAATACCTCTCAACTCCACATATTCTTCCAGTAGTTCACCACAACTTGAACACCAAAAATGTGCCGTTGGCGGGAGAAATGCGCCCTACCTGTATGTTATCACATCTGAGTTGGTGTGCATCTCTCGCATCTAACTCATTCACACAAGCAAGAATGAACTGCACGCAGTCAAGCGTGAGCTTCTACACCTCATATCTGGCTCACTGAGGTCACTCTTGGAAAGCCTTCTCTCAGCATCCGCGGCTAGGGACTCCCTTGACAGTACCATCGAAGAACTCATTGTTCAAGCCGATGACATCCGAAAGAGGGCAACTGAGATTGAAAACGAGGTACTGCAGTGCAGAGGTGTCGGGACTCAGTTGGCCGTTGCACACAAAGTGACTAGCCGTGTTGCTATGACCATATTGATACTCGAGGATGTGCTCATGGCGAATATTGAAGGAAGTTTGGACATATTGTATAGCAGAAAAGGTTTGCGTTACCAATGGGAAGCTGACATTGGCTGTGATAATAGTGTTTTCCAGCATGTTGATATCGATAGACTCGGAGGTAGATAAAAATTTCATGCTTCTCAAAGTGGCGAATCACCAATGCAATGGCATTTGTTATAGCAGTATCCTATGAGAACAGATCTCCCCACTTCCGTTCTCCCTCTATCTTTTGCAAGTGCGTTGTGCACTGAGCGCCGAGCCCTCGAAACCACCCACACTCTACTTGTGCTAATCTGTCCAAATTGTAAGTCTATTATTCACACTCGTTGTGAAACCCACAGCTCAGGCTCTCCTTTTCGTGTGCGGTGCTCATTCTACAAGGGAGGTGTGTTTTTCTTTTCCGGTATGATGATCATACCGACATCCACAGATGGGCGGCTAGGACTGGGCTACTGAGGAACAAAAGATATGGCTCCAGGAGTACTACAAGAAGCACTACGTCCCCTGTCTGGTTGACCAGATCTACACAGAGTTCAAACCCGTTTTCTATGAAGCATGGTTCCTCAAGTGGCCAGAGATCCAGTCGAAGGAATGCGCTTTTCCTCCAGGTTCAACAATAGAGACGTTGACGCCTATTCAACGTGAAATTCTCGCACACCAAATTGAAACCTGCCGTAAAGTAAGTCTTGCATCGCCATGTATCACTTCACTACTGGCTACATTCTGGTTCTCGCAGCAACTTCTCAACACGATGAGATGGAAAGCCAGCACGTCACGCGAGAAGCGCAATGCATCTGCCACTGTGGACCTGTTCAGGTCCATGAACCAGCTCATGAAAGAATCTGGGAAGCAAACCCGTAGCCTAAGCGAGGAACAAATCTATTCAAAGTTGCACTATGAGGACGAAATCAAGCCGAAGTATGAAGTGGAATGCCAACGACTCGGCCTTGATACGACGTCGAAGAAGGAGCGCATGACTGTGCGCCGCCGACTGACAAAAGAAGCCTGGGACAAGTCTTCCAAGGACGAGCAGTACCGGTGCGAAGTTTTAGAAGAGAAAGCCCAACTAGAAGCCGAACGGGCCAAAGCAGATGCAAGTGCACTTAGGGATGCCGCAACTCGCAACTCCCATGATATGACCCTCAGGACAAAGTAAGTTGGTTCTGTTCTGCACTCCATATGTGTTGATTCTGAGTAATCTCCAGAGCAGTCAAAGACCTTCCCGCAATGCTCGTGAAACTTCTCGATTGCATGGGTGATGAAACGGGTTGGGCATTTACCATTCTTGCAGGCGGTCCAGATTACTCCAAGGGCGGCCAGATCAAGACATTTGGGTGAGTCGCCACCACATGAATCTACTAGTAGGATGATTTCTCATTTTCAGTTTAGCATCCATGTTGGAGAAACTCCATTAGGAATGAATTTCACGCAGGCACACGACGCCTACAGCGAACAAATCATGAAGCTGTTTGATGCATTTGTGTGTCATGTTCACGGTCAGTTTAGGACTTCTTTGCTCATGTCTTCTCTCATCGTCTGTATTACACAGCCGACTCTGTGGTTACTTTCCAAGGCTCTTCCGTTCCTCAGCCGCCCCAACCCACGTCAGAATCTGACACCGCAGCTATGTCCTCAGAAGGTGATATATCAATGCCATGTGAAGCTGACAACGATACAGCTTCTGTCAATTCGGACGTCTCCATGTTTCCCCAGTGGTCAATCGGACCCGGAAACGATCACCCTCACTCGCCCCATGGTGTATACCTACCACCTGCCAGTGCACCATCATCAGCCACTCCATTTTCACCTGCTCCGATGTCAATACCCCCCATCCCCTTGGGGTACTCTTTCCTTGATGATCTAAACAGTCCACTCACATCCGACTTGGATGTTCCTGCTGCTTATGGTAGCTTTGGCGGTGCTCAGCGTTCTCCGTCAGCTTCAGACTCTTTGGCCGATTACACAAGCACCTGCTCCATTATTGGCGGGGCCCCCGCTCTTCTGACGCAAAATGCAACTGAACAGGTGAGGTTATATCAAACTATTTGCGTGCTTCTTGTAAAGTTGACAACCATGCCTATGTAGTCTGCTTCAATCATCCATGACAATTCAGCCACCGCCACTTATTTTGGTAACATCCTGATGGAAGATCCACCAACTTCATTTGTGAGGGGCACTGGTCCCTTGCCTTCTGATGGGCTGCCAGGTCCCTGAACTAATCCCAGCATCCTGCCCCCTCTGGTTGCTGCTCCAGCATCAATACCTGTCACCGCTTTTGTTCAGACTCCCTGGCCCATTTCGACCACCCCACCTGTATAGGGAACTGCACGGGTACGGGTTGAATTCTGTGTACCCGCATTGAACCTGGGACCCGCAGCCACGGGTACTGATACCCGCAGCCACGGGTACTGATACCCGCAGCCACAGGTACTGGTACCCGTGGGAACTCACAGTGACGCAGCATCGGATTGACACGGCGGCGACATAACCCTCAAGGCCTCACCCTCAGGCTCCTACACCTCACCTGCTCTCCTTCGTGCTGCCTACTACCTGTGCACGACGACAACGACAGTGACACACACCACACCACACAACATTGACACGGTGACAACACAGCGAGTCGCGATATTACACGACGATAACAACAGGACCTCACCTTGTCCTCCTACACCTCACCCTCACCCTCATCGCTTTCGTCTCGCCTCTCATCTCTCACCTGTCGCCTCACCTCACCTGACGACGACGACGACGACACGATAACCGTGTTATCACGGCTGTCACTTCCTCGTCCTCGTCGACTTCGCCTTGCCCTTCCTTGCACCTCGCCTGATGACAGTGACAACACAACAGCGACACGATAACCACAATAATGTGGTTGTCATGTCGTTCTTGCCTTCACCTCGCCTCGCCCTTCCCTTGCACCTTGCCTGACGACAATGATGATGACAACACGATAACCGCATTATCGCGGTTGTCACGTTGTCATCATCGCCCTCGCCTTGCCACTCGCCACTCACCTCACCTCGCCTGACGATGACGACATGATGACGCGTCGTCGCCCTCGCTCGTGTTGTTGTTGTTGTTGCCTTCGCCTCACCTCTCGCCTGACGACAACAACAACAACAATGCGACAACCGTGATAATGCAGTCGTCACGTCGTCGTCGTCGCCCC
>JBBPMD010000468.1:0-22298 GCA_038090095.1 Zangia roseola
AGGAAAATAAGCTGATGGTTGACCGTTCGAGTTGGTACTGGTATGGGAAACAAGAGCGATGTGAAATGCGGTCGTACGATGGTGGATGTAGATTAACAGATTTTTTTTCCGTCGAAAGTCAGAAATGAGAACACGACATATGACACGACTGAGTACTGGGGCAAGTCATTACAAAACATGATCAATCTAATTGGCACACCCACTTGGATGGAAGAACTTTGGACCACGCGGCCCATCCCGTGGTGTACGTACAGTAGATTTCGGCATTTCATAGAGTGGCGAACACCGTTGCAGTTCGCTACGCCCCGCAGTCGGGCAAAATCATTTACCGCTTGGGAGCTTCCGACACATTCCCACTGGCAGCGGCCCGTCTGCAAAATAGGAGAACAACGTTATTGTTACCTTATCGCTTGACGGCTCTCCGTGGGCCCTTTGAGGACTATGATTGGAGCAATCGAAGAAGTCCAGTACCGGTGATTCAATGGTCGTATGATATCCGAGCAGACTGACTTGCCAAGAATCATTGAGTCTATGTACGGCGATTCAATACGCCTGGCACGGTGTGCATTGAAGCTCCCTCACGTACACCACTGACCTCGGACTACTGGATGCGAGGGAGGTTTGTCTCAGCTCCTCACTGCGCATACGAACAACTGTGAGCTTCACCCAACCAAGTTCGGTTTACAGTTCATAGACGATGATCTTGTGGTGATCCGTAAGAATGTCTATGACAAATGGGTCGATCAGCGCACCAGGTCGGCAACTTGCAATGCCTGGTTGTTCACGAACCATTAAGGAAGGATGTACGCCGTCAAGTCTTTCTGTAGCCCACATTTATAGTTCGAGACACCTGAGTGATCACTGTTGTGGTAGACCAAATTCCACGCAAGAAACAGTAGTAGGAGTTTATGGATGCGACGGTCGAATATTGCACCGTGGCATGTGTAAGCACCATGAGCCCGCCGTACGCTATTGTCCAAGCTTCAAAGCACTAGCCACGCGACGGTAAATTTTTCAATGCTAGCCCCAAAATGCTAACATTTTGAGACGCGAAAATACTTGAATACATGGATAACTGTTATCAGAAAAGGTAGTGGTGAGATGAACAGAGGTTACGGTTCGGCAGAGCGATAGACGGCTTTCAAAGATGCAGAACTCTAGTCATGGTGGTACCTGCTTGCCAAGACACGTTAGCTGACGAGTGTCTGAGAGATCAAGAAAAGATCAAAGAAATATGCATATATGTATTTCAGAGAACCGAGAATCGACAACAGAAAACGCCCAAAGGACGGTTTCTTTTAGACGGCACTTCCTATTGCATTCGGTTGAAGTCATCATAGAAAGGTACACTAAGAGCGTATAAGAAACTTGGACCGCTCACCTTGGTGACGCATCACACCCTGTGCCTTGGAAAATCGAGCGGGAAGGTAAACGGTAACAATTTGAAGCGCCGACTGAAAAACCAGAAAAGAAAACGTTGTGCTCATCGCGATTTCAGCATTCTCACGACAGCCGACGGTCTCAGGGGATTACAGGATAACAAAAACTGTGTACAAATCCACTGGCAACTCCTGCGTGGATATCTTGTGAGTGTCTCCGTCCGGGATATTCTGCGGTCGATGAGTTCCCTTCTCTCATTTTTTTCAAAAATTTTCTGGGTCGTATGCATCCAGAGAGATCGCTTGTTCGGATAGGTTGGTTAGTTCGGATAAGTTTTTTTCGAACACTGGCTACGTATTTCGTATATTCAGTTTTTGTTAGAGATATTTCGTTCGCTGCTCAATCTTCGAATATCCATTTATGATCCATACGCTAACATGATCGAAGGATATCCAGCCATCGCTCATGGAGAACACGCTCCCAAGCATGCCAGCCGAGTCAGGCCCATCTATCGTACAATGTAAGTCTCGCATCGTTGTTTGTGACACTTGCCCTCACTACCAGCTCAGCGGTTGATCCCAATGCAACACCCGTGAAACGCAGGCCGGGTAGGCCCAAAGGCAGTGGCAAGAAGCAACCCTCGGAGAACCCTAATGTCATCGGGGAGAAGATAAAGCGGCCTGTTGGACGACCTAGGAAAGATGGTCTTCCTGCTGGCTCCGTCGGTACACGCCGGACACAGTCGCGCAAATCCAATGGAAAGGTTCATGCAGACACCCCGCCAGCTCCCCCAGGGGTGCCGTTTCCTGGCGTACGTGTCCATATGAATTTCGACCGCCCCTCCCTTCTCAAGTGCTTCTTTCTTCCAGGCCTATTACCCTCAACATCCTGGGATTCCCAACTGGCAGACGGGGTTCGGCCCGATGGGTGCTCATGGATCTGTCTCGGCACCCCCCCTTGCTATCTCCAATGGTGCTACAGGTGGACCTTCTCATCAACAGTACCATCTCGATCCCAATCTCAACAGGGACGAGTGGGCAGAACTACTGCGGACGAAGTCTGATGTGTTCCTTCAGTCTTTGCTCGCCACGCTCGCTGCGCCGAATCCGCCTCCAGGCGCTGGACCGACAGTTGAAGACGCCTTCAAATCTCACCTGAGCTCGCTTGCACCGTCCACCAATCAGACGAAAGACGCCCACCCGATACCCTCGTTGTACTCAATTCTCAAGACCTTCTGGCTTCCGTCCTCCCCGGCGTATCTTTCCCTCATTGCTTCGGGTCCAAACTCTCGCACGCTCTCTGAGCACAGATTCTTTTACTGGGACCCCCTCCCACTCGTATTCAATGGCATTCCATGCTCCACCTGCTCTTCGCTGCTCGCCAACCGCGGCCGGATCAAATCAGGGCCAATCAAAGTGTACGATCTCGAAAAGCCTTTTTTTATCATTGGATGCGAGTATGTTTGCAAGAGCGCTGCCTGTATTGCCAGCACGAATTCCGAGGGTCGCCGATTTGCGAGCACGGACGCCTCAATCATGCAAGCCCTTCCGACGAGGCTTAAGGAAGAGTTTCCTGCCAAGTTGTTACAGGGCGACTCTGACATGGGAAGCGGATCGATTGTCTGGAACTGGCATGCAATGGGTGCTTCAAAGTCGCTTTGGAACATGGTCAAGGGCTGTCTGAAATCTGGACTGTCCAAAGATGCTATCCTGCAAGTTATTGGTGCCATCCAAAGTCCGCTCAAGGATGACAGGGAGAGACAAGAGGAGGAGGAAGAGGAGGAAGGCACAGCAGATGATGTGCGAGGCATCTCAGTAGTTCCTCAGCCTGAGGCCACAACGCTAGCCACACCCCAAGTGCGTGTCTCCCTAGTGTCCGATGGTTCCTATTCACATGACGCAAATAGGACACTTCTGATGAGTATGATAACGCATGGAAAGCCAACAGCGCCGCGGCGGAAGCTGGGCCGAGTCACGCTGCGCAGTCTCAACAATCACAGTCGCATTCGACACCAACTCCAGCCCACGTGCAGGGGCAGTCACAGCCTTCGTCGTCCGCAATGGCCAGCGTCCCTACTGATGTTCCCACGTCGTCCTCGGCACCTGCCCAGCCGACACCATACTCGTTCGCCCAACCGGGTCCCTATGTGAGCTATCCGTATGCTAGCTATGCCTACTTTCCCCCCCAAAGCCAAAATGTAGCGCCACATGCACATCCTGGGGGGGACCAAAATGGGCTGAAGAGACCATACGGATATGGCGACAATGGATCCGAAGTCGCGATTCTCGAACCCTCCCAGAAGCGTACGCGACATTGCTGCAAGTGTGGTTCCCAGGATTGCAAGGGCAAGGGCGGACGCACCTTCTGTCTCAATGCGTGCCAGG
Source organism: Zangia roseola (assembly GCA_038090095.1). Classification (NCBI taxonomy): domain Eukaryota; kingdom Fungi; phylum Basidiomycota; class Agaricomycetes; order Boletales; family Boletaceae; genus Zangia; species Zangia roseola. Next base: position 3,765 of record JBBPMD010000468.1, read on the forward strand.
ATTGTGGGAAGATTGATTGCCGTGGTAGGAATAGCAGACGGCCTGACAAGGTTTGTTCAGAGGCTTGGGTCTGAAGACGATCGGGGTGAAATTGGCGCAAAACTTCTTTTAAAGAACAGAGCGATTCTAATTAGGATTCGAGCTTCGAGTATGCAAACGAATTTGCCGTGGTATCAATAGATGTGTCATTGTGTTGCCTGTACTTTTCTGTCAACAATGCCCACGGATTCCAAGCAAATATGCGATGTGCTGCATACACTGCAGTGCGCGGATATACCTCTGGATCTCTGGCAAAATCGTCCACGACGGATGAACCCAAGTGGCCGAGGTTATCTGTTTAAGCAACAGACAATTCCGACATGGCGAGGGAGGTCTTGTTCAATTGAGGTTATACGTCGTCGATGATGGTAGGGATATAGAACGTGAGGACACCACCGGCATCCGCCACGTCACCAATGTACACGTAAAGAATCGCACAGTGATTTTGACAAATGCCTAGGTTGGGTTCTCTAAGAACTAACAAGCACATGGGATGAAGGGGCCACATACATGCAATGGTCGTAGTCGAGACGACATGACTGTTCAGAAACTTGATGAAGCTACGAATGGAGACGTGGACGGAGAATAGTGTATCCGGATCTGGATATTCTGCAACTTCGGGTTCTGGTGCGTTTTCGTCGGGGGCTTGTCCTAAAGTGCGACCAATTGCGGGCTTAACGTGCAATATAGGGTGAGAAGGCGACGAATGACCACGCACTCATCGAGGGATTTGGGCACCCAACCCATTGCGTTTCAAGTTTGACCGTATCCGTACTAATTGCGATTTGAAGTTTCCCGCTATTATTGGCTCGAAGAGCCAACACATCGGAGAGAGGGCGGAGTCTCTCCACGATTGTGCGCATCTTTTGTAACTGGGGCAATAATATGGTAACCTAGCCGTTGTTGCTTTAATCGCGCTGCTTCAGACTTGAATGTGAGGAAACGCACATCCGGTTCCGGACACAGGGGTTCGCGAAGTTTGTCGACTTCGGAGGGACGCATGACGTCGATTCGGACGTCGTGCGCTACGCGTACCTTTCTGCCTGACCGCGTTACGCCAAACATTTCAAAGCTGAGCACCGCTTGGTCGTTCTTCTTGGCTAGTTTCATGACAAGCTCGTCACCTTCATGCACGGGCAAAATCGCAGCTGCTACAGAAGACGAAGACGCCGAAGACGATGACGACCGCAGTGCAGAGAGGAGTGCTTCCGTTGAGAGTGAGACCGTAATTTTATTGTCCGCGTTGGATTGTATACGGTAGTTGGTGAATAGTGATTCAACCTTGACGACGCTGCCTCTCAGGAATCAAGCGGGTGACTTGACCTTCTGTCTGAGAACGTACGACCAGACCTGGGTGCCACCTTCGTTGGCGTCATTATTGCAAATGATGTGCATCTCGTCCTCGGTGAATTTGATGATGCATTTCTTTTGTAGCTTCTCGATAGCCTGTATGATACCTTGTCCAGCTAGACTCGGTACTAGATAAGCCTACAAATTAAAGAACTCACGCAAGAATATGGGAATGTTCTCTACCGTCGCTCTGAAGCGCATGGTGGCCTAAAATGAGTCAGTACGAGCGCGACGCGCTTCGAGGGAGACACGGTCACGTGCTAGGCTGTGCGGATGTTTCCGAGTCCAAAAAGGGTGATCCGCACGCGCTTTAATTTGGGCGGGGATTCGAGTCAGTTCAGAACCTTGCACCAACCCTTTTTTCAACTGTCCAGCCATGTCTAGGGAAATTATCAATGTTCAGGTAATGTCATTCGCTTTGTTCTACTGTTGATGCAACTCACCTTGTCTTGTTTCATCGACAGGCTGGTCAGGTAACTGAAATCTATGCATGGGGGGCTCAGAACCCTAATACCTGACCGAAAATTTGCAGGCCGGAAACCAGGTCGGAGAAAGATTTTGGAAGGTCCTCCTCGCCGAGCATGGTCTTGACGAATCAGGGGTGTGTTTTTGCCATCATGTCACGTATTTCCGGATGATGACCTGGTCGGCGTTTGACCGTGGTACCTTTGTGCAGATGTATGTGGGCAAAGATCCTCTCCAGATCGAGCGTGTAAGTATTTGCTAATCATAAAATCAGCAATGCTGAGTGTGCTGCTTTAGGCTGGCGTGTACTTCTGCCCTGTCGACTCAAACGGCCCAACCAAGTATGTCCCAAGAAGTGTACAGGTTGATCTCGAGTCCGGGGTTTGCAATCGTGTCAGTCTCGATGATAACGTCAAAGACAACCGAGGCTCACGCTACTACAGTTAAGATCAGGGTCGCTTGGGAGCCTCTTCCGACCGGACACGTTCTTCACTGGTGAATCAGGGGCCGGCAACAATTGGGCAAAAGGATGTGAGTTACGACACTTTTCTGATGGGCTATCCGGAGCTATGCTTATTCTTATCGGGAGGCAGTCTATACTGAAGGTAGGCGCATGGATTCTTGATCGCAAACTTCAACTAAAACGCCGTTCAGGTGCCGAGCTAATCGATCCCATTCTCGACATCGTAAGAAGACAGGCGGAATCATGTGAGGCCTTGCAAGGCTTTCAGATCATCCACTCTCTCGGTGGAGGCACTGGTGCTGGTCTTGGTTCTCTGCTCTTGTCCAAGTTGCGGGAGGTAAGTGATATCGACACCCCTTGCCATGACTTTCTCTGACGCTCTGCAGGAGTACCCAGACCGGATGCTTCAGACATTTTCAATTTTGCCTTCACCGAACGTCAGTCTACTAGTTTTGAATCGATGGCTAAACTGACAATTGCAATCAGGTGTCGGAAACCGTCGTAGAAGTCAGTTAATGCGTTTTTCGATAGATCTGCTTGTTCAATCGCTAACTAGTCGATAGCCGTATAATGCGATGCTCTCTATTCATCAACTTGTCGACAATTGCGATCTGACGATATGCATTGATAATGAGGCACTGTGAGTGTAGTTGAATAGTTATCCTTCCAGGTTATTAAGCATCACCAGGTACGATATCGCTGTTCGGACACTCAAAATCAAGACACCGAACTTCGATAACCTCAATCATGTAGGCCATCAGACATCGAAGTATTCGGTCATTGTAACCGATCATTCTTGCAGCTTATCTCGAGGGTCATGTGCGGAGTTAGTACAAGTCTTCGGTTCCCTGGCCAGTTGAATGGGTAGGTCATCCGCAACACTTCATCTCGAGAAAATAAATCCCGTTTGCAGTGACTTGCGGAAGCTTGGGATGAACTTGATCCCGTTCCCCCGAGTAAGTTGCTGACTACGATCTGTCTTTCTTTGTCCTGACCCTGCTCTCCAGCTTCATTTCCTCATGCCGAGTTATGCGCCATTCTACGATCCGAAAGCTTCGGCATTCCAGAAGCTTTCTGTTCCTGAACTAACAGCATCGTAAGTGACATTGTATACAATTTGCTCAACTTTCCGAATCCTATACATAGGCTCTTTGATCGCCGAAACTTGTTGGTTGCATCTGATCCACGCTTTGGGTAAGTGTTGGATTCAGTTCTGCTAATTGACTACGGGAACATCTTTGCAGCCGTTATCTTACCGCTGCATGCATCTTCCGAGGAAAGATATCTTCTAATGAGGTGCGTTGATGTGTGTTGATTGCCGAATGCGAACTAAGAAGCTCTTCTTCAGGCAGAGGTAGGGATTACGAACACCCCTAATTCACTTACTGAACCTACGATAGACTTCGGTTGCGCAATTGCAGCGCAAGAACTCCAACCTTTTCGTAGAGTGAGCGTCAGTGTGTGTTGAGATTCATGTAACCCGAACCACGTGATTTAGGTGGATTCCTGATAACGTTTCTGTATCGCTGTGCTCGGTCCCCCCGGTCGGACAACCACAGGTTTGATCGTCTTCGCCCGTGTTGTATGGAATTGACTCAATTCTTGTAGGCTGCTGTGGCTCTCTCAAACTCTACCTGCATACAAGAATTGTTTAAGCGTAACCTTACGCAAGTCAGTACACTTCCTAAAGCTATACAGCACGATCATTGATCCCTCGTCTAAGTTCTCCCTAATGTTCAAACGTAAGGCATTCCTCCACTGGTACACCGGGGAGGGAATGGATATCATGGAATTCTCCGAAGCAGAAAGTAACACCAATGATTTGATGTAAGCGCGACCACATAACTTGCCTTCGAGCTTATAATTTTTTTCTTGTCGTGATGTAGTGCCGAGTATCAACAGGTGAGCCACTTTGAGAGAGAAATGGTATATCCAGCAAATTTACAATTGCCACAGTATCAGGAAGCGAGTGTCGAAGACGAGGACGAGGAAGACGCAGAACAATGATCACACGACTCGCCGCCAGTCCTCTTTTTGCATATCGTTCCCCATCCTTCTTGAGCTATCGTGTCTATTGGACCATATCGTACTTGCTGATTTGTTTCGTAATCTGCTTTCGGATCAATCACATTCTATCTTGCTCACGTGCAGCTTTCTCTAATGCTTGATTGTTGCCATCCCTGAGATCTTGACTGGCCGCACCCCGATTAATCCTGGGGTATTTTCGTGAGTCGTATCTCCTTGCTTACAGCATTATCTCTACAAATAATGATTACACGTGCCAACATTTACCCGCACACCCAGTATCATTCGGTGAAACTTCGGCGTAATTGTAAACGAGGAATGCCTCAGTATAAAATCAGGTCGCACAGCAAGAGATTTTGATTCATTCCTCTCACTCGAATCGTCATGTCTGACTCGTACGTGTGGCCCTCCCGTTTTCTCGACTTGAAGCGCGAGATTGTCTCCGGAACAACTGAGGAGCGCCTCGTAGCTTCCTGGAACGACATCCTGGAAGAGCTGGCTAAGCGCGCTGTCGAGATTGCCAAAGCTGGTTCTGACGTGAATCCGGTGTTGATGGTTCTACTGTGACAGCTGGTTGATAATCGTTCCATAGTTTGTCCCCCAAGTCAACTTTGCGGACTTGGACAAGTTGACCCCTGAAGAGCTCGAGGTCATCAAACGCAAAGGCACCGTCGTCATTCGCGGTGTCGTCGACAGCCAGACGGCCTCCAACTGGAAGACGGAGCTTGATGCGTTCGTCAAAGCTAACCCCCAAGCAGAAGGTCGGCACCTCTACTCATGTTTAAATTGATGCGCGTCTTTGACCTTGTCTTTGTTCTTTTCTTCGGATAGGCTTCCCGGAGGAAGATAAACAATTTTTCCATCTCTAGTTGGTCCCTTTTCTAGCATATCATTACTTTTCTTATCAATGCCATTCCAGCTGGACGCGCCCCCAGGTGGAAGCTCGTTCTCACCCCAACCTCCTGAAGGCCTCTGCGTGGCTCAACAAGTTGTACCATGTCAGCTCTGGAAGGAAACTGGACGGTGTCGATCTCTCCGTTCCTTTGACATACGCGGATCGTTTTCGCATCCGCCACCCCGGTGGTCATTGGGGAAGGTTCCCACCTCACGTCGATGGTGTGCCATCTCGTCTCACTTATAGTCCGATGCTGAACGATCTCTAGGTGGTGCGATCGAACGCTGGGAAGACAAGACCTTCTATCGTTGTTTCGAGGACATCTTTGCAGGTAACTGGCGCCAGCACGATCCCTATGAACTCGAGCACCGTCTTGACGCACGCTCGTCGATGTACGGACGAGCTGGACAAGCGACTGTGTTCAGAACTTTCCAGGGATGGCTGGCCATGAGGTTCGTTGGCCTCTATCGTCTCGATCACGCACGTCCTACTGACATCACGATCGATCCTTAGCGAGACAGCGCCGACACAAGGCACGCTGCGTGTATTCCCAGACGTCCAGCTGTCCAACGCCTACACGCTTCTCCGTCCTTTCTTCAACCCCACCGTACCCGAGGACTCCCCGTACATCCTCGACCCCAAGAACTGGAAGTTCGGTATGTTTTACATTCCTTGATTCTTTCGTGAACATTGCTTGACTGGTGTTTCTGACAGACATCTCGAAGCCAGACTTCCCTGGCATCTTGCCTGTGGGCAGCGGATACAGTGGTCCCAGGCCAACACCCCAGCTTCACCCACACCTCAGGCTCGAAGAGACGATGACGTCCGTCCCAAAAGTCAGCCCCGGTGACATGGTCTTTTGGCACTGCGTAAGTGCTTCCGGCGCCTCTCCACTTCGATTATATATATATATTACCGACGCTTTTTCAGGATGTCGTCCATTCCGTCGAAGAGGAACACACCGGGTCTACTGACTCCGCAGGTAAATCACTCCTATCGTAGACCAGGCTCAAGGTGCTGAACACGCAATTGTAGTGATGTACATCGGCGCTGTTCCCAAGACGCCTCTGAACTCGGAATACGTCATCAAGCAAGCGCAGACGTTCCTCGCGGGACAGAACCCGCCCGACTTTGTCAAGCTTCCCGAAGGGGTGACGCTGGTAGGGCTTGGGAAGGATGGGGACGTGAGAGCACCTATTGGCAGGGTCGCGATGGGACTGCCCATCCAGGTCGCCTGATCCCGGATAACGTCTCTGCTGTTGCGTGTGCCAGAAATGTTTCAGCAAAAGACAGACATGGTTCATTACTCAAGTATCGCGTATCGACGCACGGTGTATGTGTATGATGTACGTATATGTGACAATGTAAGTCCTATGTTAGCAAGAGAAGGAACGAGGAATTATGAGTATGACAGCATTGACGAGGGGACAACAGAAGGACAACATAGATGTGCCATTCAAAGTTGTGATAAGATCATATCCTGCGCGAGCCAACACGGACTCGCCTAACAGTGAGCCCAATCGAGTCAGATTGCGACGCGGAGAGACCCCAGTGGACCTCCCGCGCCCGACCATTTACCGGGGGAAGCCAATCGATAGGAGAAGGAGACACCTCTGGATAGGTAGGCCGGAGCGCGACAGGTACCTGAAATCGAACGGCATTGGGCGCGCACAACGTCACCGTTGTATCCATACCCACGTCGGATTGCATCGTGGTGACTTCGTCGCCGGCCTTGATTCTCCTCCACTTGGCGTTACGAGGATAAGGCACCCACTCCGATCCACGTTCGTGTACTGATGCATCCTCCATTGCTTCATCTCCGGTGCTCGGACCCGCACGATCCTGGATCGCCGCTGGCATAACTGGCAAAGTGAAGGCCCGGCTTCGCAATGGGTGATTCTCGGGGAAGCCAATACCAAGACCAACGGGCTCTCGCGTTCTCCGATTCGGTGAGGGACCCGGTCGACGACGTAGCTCATAAGACTCCACCTTGCCGGTCTTCGTAGGGTTGGTGCTCGTGCCGTTATATCTGATCGGGATGGACGTCAACGGTGCAAGTTTAACGCGCAAGGGGTGCGTCGCGGCGTTGCTTGCTCTCGCCTCGTCGTAGCCTCTCCGTGACATATCGTAAGAAGTCCTCCGAGCCCGAGTCTCCCTTTTCATCCCCACGTCCATATCTGTGTCGGTGTCGGTATCACCAAACGGAAAGCCCGGGCTCGTACTCGATCGCCGTGTCGTCGTCGCGAGCATGCTCGCAACACGTCTTTGTTGCCGAGTATCAATGCGCAGAAAGGTAGGGCGGCGGTTGGATTTGGTCGTCGTGGCCGTGCTCGCGCCAGCGCCAGCACGGATGGGCTGGTCCTTGTCCCCATCCCCTCCATCTCCATCCCCATCGTTGTCAGCGTCGCCATCAGCTTCGTACCCTGTTTCGTCGCCAGCGACGCAGGGAGAGCGGTGGTGTTGCACCCATCCAGGATGTCTCACTTTGGTTGGTGTCTGGATCGTGTTGGCGTCGTCCTGCAAGGCCAACTGTCCCAGTCGACGAGACGCATCGAGGACGTCTCTTGGCGTCACCGATGTGGTACGTGCCTTGGCCTCGGAGGGGGACGATGTGGAAGACGAGGGTGGTGGTGTGAGGTCTGTCTCAAAATCCGACGAAGCTGAAAACAAAAGAGAGCTGGTAGACGTCGAGTCTACACCACCGTCGTGACGCAAAGTTAGCATGACAGAGCCTGCCTCGGAAGATGAAGTCGACATGAGGATGATGGTGGTGGAACAGAAGAATGAAGATGGAAGGGCGAACCCCGATCTTTTGCGTCACTTGTAGGACAAGTCGTGCTGGTTCAGATTGAAATTAAAACGTCAGGGCATATACACACGGCAACGCAGACTGAATCATGCAGTGATTAGTCCAAGTAGAAATGATGACACACATAGTATGTCCGGCCCAGTTTCTGCATATAATGGCAAATCAACTGCAGGACGGTGATATGTCCGATGATCCTGGAACCCACTGTTGCCAGAATGGTCTCAAAGTTTTGAAACCTGAAGTACCGTGACACAACTACCCTCATGCTTTTTCATGGCTGTCGCCGCAAGGTTCGAATTCGTATTTTTAGCGCGTCTTCGTCACTGGCGGGCAGACACGAACTTACAGTTCGTACTGAATTTGCTAAACCATTTTCAACCACTGCATATAATTCCTTCGAAGTAGGGAGACTAGTGATGTACTCGAACAAGAGACCGGGAGAAGAATAACTTGAATTGCAAGTTAGCCCATATGTCGAGCTTCAAGGTAAAAGAGTGAAGCTCTTACCCAGTGTGATACGTCGTGCCAGGAGTGCTCAGTATCGAGGGCACAGTAGTATGGATGGCCTAACTTAAAGGCGATGAATTGACGACAGTTGCTGAGTATACGGCAAGTACTAGTCGCATCACGACGCGGCGTGGGACATTAATTGATGACTCGCCGGAGTCATGATGCCATCCGCTCCCTAGTACCCGCTGGGACAAATCCGCTTGTCCGCGCCATTCTCTGTTAGCAACTCTGGTTAACTGGAGGCTATATCAGCGTCGTTTGATCATCATAATAAGTTCGGTCGCGAAATGAATTCCATAACCCTTAAAGCTTTTCAACCTGAGCGGAGGAATTCCTAGAGCATTTGTTCCATCTCTTTTACTTCTGACTTTCGCTCAGCTCAAGTCCATTAACACTAGTACTATGACTTCCATCCTTGAGTATTCTCTCACAGCCGTTCAGCAGGAAAACTCTATGACCAGTATGTCCCTCGCTGGTCCATAATCATAAAAACCAGTCTCACAGGCCTTTCGCAGTCGCTATTCTCACTGTTGCTGGATATGATTATGGTAAGTTATGCGTACTATCTGATGCCATGTGGAAGTTCACACAGCGGGCGTCAGTGCTTACATTTGCGAAAGAGGTGCAGTGCTAGCTCCACATGTTCATTTGTGGGGTGCTCCTGACTGATAATCAGATAAAATACATTTGGGTCAGATACGACCATTTCGGGAGGCAGTATATTTCTGACAACCCGCAGAGCAAGCCGTGGACTTGCATGTCAGTGTTGTTCGTCCTTGTGCGTATCGCAGTTCTGAGCCTGCTTGTCCATCTTCTGACGAGGCTTCACAGGTTCGTTATTGTGGCCTGTATAATTTAGTGTGAGGTTGCGGCTACTGTGACATGTTGTTCGACCCTGATCTCGTGCATCCGTCAGAATTGGCGTCCTCTACACAAAGCATAAATTTTATTCAACTTTGACCGTGCCAGAATACCAAGTTCCATCAATTGTGGGTCTTGTGAAGGTAAGTTATCTTTACTTAAATATCAGTGAGTGTACTCATGTAGATCGCTATGCACTTGTAGACGTACGTATTGATATTTTCCCTGCCTCATTATCACGTCTATGAAACATATAACCGATATTTAATGGACAGTTGTACGCAACCCACTCGGAGCTTTGCCTTTCACTCCACTGACGAAGACTCCAAGGTCGAATATTGAAAGTCATTGAACATTGGACATACCTTCTTTTTCTCGGTGCGGCTGATTGTAAGTAATTGCCGTGCACCTCACATCAGAAATTGAAACCAACGATGACGCAGCTGTAATGATACTCCGTGTATGGGCAATGTATAATCGATCGAGGATAATTCTTGGCATGCTCCTTGTCTTATTCTTTATTGAAATTATCTCCGTAGTGACAGCGGCTACCGTCTACAGCGAATCGAAGAACCAATTTGGTATTTGGATCATCTAGCTCCACGAACACGTGCCCGCTAACTTGTTGCTAGTGGTTGCTATCCAAGGACCCGATTTTACATTATGCGCAGGGCAATTCACGCCACCGATCTGGAGTGAACTAACTAACATTTCACAAGTGGCATTTGCTGGGATGTTGTGCGTGTTGGTGATCACTCAGTTCGTCAGAGAGTCGTTTCAAATGTACAGGGTGACAAGACAGTGGCAACTCAACTGCTACCTTAACTTGCTCGTCAAGCAAGGCACCCTTTACTTCTTTGTGTATGTCCCTGTTCTCGGTCTTCTTTCGGACCGGAAAATTATGCCTGAAGGAGCTAACTGTGGGTTTCCTTTTGAAGCATCTTTCTGTTGAACCTCCCCGACCTGCTGTTTAACATGGGAGAACTTCCGGTCTCCGGCTGGGGGTTCATATTAGTGACCATCGTGCAATTCGTGCCCGTGTTTACATTAACACCTCGATTTATCCTGAGCATACGGGAATTGCACGCACATAATGTTCAGGGCAGGTGTGTTGGCGGAATTGACACAGGGTTTGGCCTGTCTGCGCGATCTACATGCGGTCATACCGGGATCCATATGGTGTCCATGGCGGGTGGGCAGATCGAGACCGAGGACAGTTCGGAGGGTGACGAATAGTATGGAGGGACAGATAACGTTGAAGAGGTGCTAAGAGAGACTGGATCGATTTAGCTGTGTTTCACATCTACTGGATTCCAGCGCATCGCCGAGACATTCCCACAGTGGGTAGACCACACGGAGAGTGTGAAGCTGTAGGTGGAGAGCTCCTCTGTCCCTGTTATGCGCAGGAAAAGTCCTATGTACGAATGTGAACATGTACTCACCTGCCCTGTGGAGTTGCTATACGAATGATTGCTATAGGTTCCTGCTTCACAGTGGTGGGATCGGCTTCTCTGTGGATATCCGAAGTGACGTCGGCCGAAGGTAGCACACCTTCAGGTACGACTCTCTCTAGAGTACGGAGAGTACTCGATCCAGGGCCAATATTAAGAGTGAGAAGTCCCACTCTGCAGGGACGACAGACGCCACTCTCTTCACGAAGAGATTCAAGTTCACAGGGTGGATATGCACCATACTGACCACTAGACCGACAAGCAAAGGGATGCAAAGGTTGAAAACTTGACCAACAAGTCTGGTCGACCGGTGACAGTCACGTTCCTATCGTCAAACATGTGATGACGCGAAGAGAGGGGACTTGGAAATGCTAATCAAACGAGATCAGTAACAAAAAAAAAGAGATATAGCTTCCTCATTACTACCTTTTGTTCAAATCAAATGAATCATGTGCTATTCGGTATCGGTCTTGGTTAAACTAACGCGAAGGCGCGCTCCAAGGAAGGTAATTTTCCTTACGTAATTTCATCGTATTCTGTTGGAACCTGCGAGATGATCCAGAATACCAACGAAAGACTTCAGCTGCGGTGGCAATATAGGAAAGTAGGACGTAGCTACGGCACAAGCCGGGAATATTCCGAAAGGTAAACCGAGGACTGTGACTTTGTGGCGGATGTTGAGTTTGAGAGGATCCAAAAAACTTGGAGCGAATAGTGGCTTGGACTTAGGTCTGGTAGCGTAATACTTGGGCGGGGAAGAGAAAAATTGCAGAGGTGATGTGATTTTTGAAGTCTACGAAGACACATCTAGGCATGAACTTGAGAGGAGCTGGTGGGTGAATGACGTCACATATTGACGATGTTGGTTAGCGCGGCATGCACGCCACTGGCACTGGCATGAGACATGAAGTTACCAAGATACTCGGACACGCAATGTGAACTATCCTGATACAAATTAGTGGTCACATCTCACAGTGGGAACTACACAACTTACGACTAGTAGCCTGGACCTGAGGGTACAATGGGGAGGACGGGAGGAGGGCGGTGGCCCTGCGGAGGGAAATGCCAACTGCTCGGAGCGGCTGTTATGCCCGGTATGGGATGATCATTCTGCCAACTCCTGATGCTGACCAGAACTGTGTTTCTCACTGATGGCCGTGGCTTGGGCCGCACTGACAGAATGTTCAAATTGATTCAACTTGAACGGCGGTGATAGTTTTGCCAGAATCATAGCAAAACCAAACAATTCATGATCCTATTAGAGAGTCGTGACAAGCCACCACTAGTACTGCAACTCGAAAACCGCCATGCACATGGGTCACTTTGCACGAAGGGCGGGCAGTCCCGGTGAGCACTGCGAACCTATCTCAATGGCGACAGAATGCAAGCATCAGTACAGGCTGCAGCACCGCTCACGAGATGAGGTCACGGAACAACAATGAGCCTTTGTGTGCACAATCAGGAAATCAACCCCGCATCGCCATTCATGATCACGGTTTCTGATGAGTTGGTCAGATAATTCCAAATATGGTCCCAAGCTGCCGGACTCTAGCTGCCACAAATGAATTCTGTGGGCCGCTCATAAACCCATAAGCTTGAGCAAGTAGTCTCGCATAAGCTCTTCTCACTTGTACCACACCCAATCCATTTGGGATAATGTCCTCAACTCTACAGGCTTTGGTCACGGCCATCCAACAGAACAACTATGCATCTCGTGTGTTTGCCTGTAGCTGGTAGTGATTACTCTCACATGTGTTTTACAGTCGCTGTTCTTACCGCTGTCGGATATGATTTCAGTAAGTCATACTTATAAGTCTTGTGGAAATACGAGCCCCAAACCTGTTCGTTCTTAGTCCTCGTTTTTCCAAAAGAGGTACAGTCACATACATTGCTGCAGATAGTGAAGGTTTTCTGATTGATATCATTGAAGGTAGAGTATATTTGGGTGAGTACACCGCCATTTCTGGAGTAGACACTCCTGAAAAAAACCACAGAGCAAGCAGTGGACTTGGGTATCAACACTGTTCATTATTGTCTGTACCAAAAAATTTCGTTCACACAACATCCAACAAGACTCTCACAGGTTCGCTATTGTGGTCTATATAACACACTGTAAGTTTGTGGCAGTCAGAATACGTATATGAAGTGCTGACCGGAGTATCAATCAGGTACAGTACCCTATGTACGTTGAGTCCACCAATAAAATCGACCTGACCTTGACTGTCCAAAAGATGGAACTAGCTTCTTACCCGGTCCCACAAAAGTAGGTCCCCAGGGAGAACTTTGGCAAATGAGCGTGCTGACGTGGTATACATAATACTCGCAGTTGTGCGTACCTGTATACCATCATTGTCATCCCCTTGAACCGCGACTAATACTGTATCTATTAACAAACAGTTGTGAATACTTCACTTAAAGTGTTTCCCCCTTCATTCTAACTACCACTAGGTGAAATATTTACCTATACTGAGCAATGGTCATATGTACTGTTTCTCGGTGCAGCTGATTGTGAGTAGCTTTGTGCTTCGGGTCAGGAGGTTAATTTGTAACGGTGATCACAGACGTGATGATTCTGCACGTATGGGTCATGTACAATCGATCAAGGTTGATCTTTGGCACACTCCTTTTCTTCTTTTCCCTGCAAATGATCACCAGGGTGTTAGCTGAGGCTGTGGGCAGTGATATTTTGAAGGATGATCAGTGTACGTAGAGCCTAACTGAGCCAACAAGCACTAACGCTAACAACCATCCAGTGTTTACCATTCAAGTAGAGGGATATTCATTTTGCTCGGGGACAATTGGACAGCCGGTCTGGACGGAAGTGACTCTCAGTTTCCAAGTAACTTTTGGTGCTGTGCTGTGCACACTCGCGATCATCCAGTTTGCAAGACAGTCACTTCGCATGCGCCGGGCGACAAAGCAGTGGCACTCCAACCGATACATCAATTTGATCATCACGCAGGGCATCCTCTACTTCTTTGTGTATGTCCCCGTCTTTTTCCCCGCCCTCCACCGCCATTCGAGTTCCTTGAGAAATTCGTTCCTGATAAAGTTAACGAAGGCTTTCCATCACAGAAATTTCCTGTTGGTTATCTTCACCCTATCAAGCGTGCTAGGAAAAATTCCAGGAACGGGCTGGCAATTCATATTGCTGCTTATCGTCGACTATGTGCCCATATACACTCTAACACCGCGATTCATCATAAGCATACGGGAGTTGTATGCGGATGATATCCGGGGCGAGCGTGGGGGCGGAATCGACACCGGCTTTGGCTTGGGGACATGGTCTAGCCACAACGGCATTGCCCAAGAGCCAATGATATTCGCAACTGGCGTGCGAAGTGATGTCTCACAAAACATCAGGGTGATGGACGATGGGCAGAATGAGGGAACAGAAAACATCGAGGAGGTCTCAAGGGACATCGGGTTGGCTCAGCCAGTGTAGAGCGCTATTCCAGTATGTACTACTAGTACGTGGCCCTTTGACACGTTTTGGCCAGCACACGACCTCGCCGCAGACAGGCTGCCCATTGCAAGTCGATATTAAAAATATGTAATTGGACTTCAAGGGACATTGAAGGAGTACAAGATCAAACCGAATGGAATTATGTGACCTTCGGTGTTCAATGGAACCCTACCACACCCTATACCTTGACTGTTGGGTGTACGGAGGAACGGAGACTGACACCAGAAATGATCTGACTCGAACTGGGGGATGTACAGAGCTAAGTATCAAGTCAGTGCGATGAGGAAATGGGGCGAGCAAATGTTCGTGTCGTCGAAAGCTTCCGTAGGTGCCGTTCGGCATCAGACGTGGATCATGCAATGTCTGGCACGACAGCACGTGCCGGTTCCGCCTCAATGACTGAACTGTGTGTGAAAGTAATGGGATTGACAAAAAGTGGGAGTCACAGCTTCATTGCGAAAGACTCGCCCCACATCCGGTTGATGCGAACTGAGCACAATGATTGTCCGGACTTCCGCAGATCCCTCAACTCTGATTTTTCCAACCGCTGAGTGTCTGCAATTACAACTCGACAGCAAAGGCTTATACTACTCACTGGAAAAAATGGAGGAGGCGGAGGATGCACTGGGATTCGAGAGGAAGACAAAGCCGCCGCCGGTGTAGACGTGGGGAGCAGGAATAAATTCGAATGATGGACGATAGGGTACATGCAGCGACGATGGCGAGGCGCTGAGTGTATCTGTGTCTTTCAGCCCGCTGAACGTGTCCAACCTGAGTGGCTGACCCAAGCATTCCCCAGTGCGTTAGTGACTGGCCCGCTGCTAGTTGTGCTCTCACGCACTTCCTTGACAGGCTGAACAAAGTGGACTGAAACTACACAGGCGGTAAACTCGTCCCTATCATCTTGTATGCACGTTTCGAGTCTATTCCTGTGGGGAAACTAGGAACGTTCCGTGAACTTTGAAGGACCGGTGATATTATGGAAGTAGAACGATACTCGTCCGCGAGACCACAATTTACTTGCCAAGGATGCAGTTCAACTTTCAAGCTTGCGTGCGGGTCTGAAGTTGGGGGTGTCGGAGCACGAGAAAGTCGCAGAGGTAAAACCCCAACGACGGCCTGGCTGTGGGCGAGCTGTTACCGTACTCATGTCGCCTCGTTAAGGGGCTCATTGCAATGCAGGTCGCCCGGGCCAAGCTATAAGTGGGATTTGAGAGGGTAAATGGCACATATTTCACCTCCTTGCCAAGAGTGCCCCCCTGTTAGAGCTTCAGCCATTTGTCGGCTGTGCAAGATGACAATGCGACCTCGCTTGGCTCTATTTTACATACTCACCAAGACCGGCACCAAGGTGTTGCTTTGCTACGAGTGCAACCGCGGGCCATTGACCACGTCGAATCATTCTTGTTATCAATTGCATTAGTGATACGTACTGTTGTTCGACGAGTGAAATCTCTAACCTCAGACGGGCGATACCTTGGTCAAGCATCGCCCATTCTTCAGGATCGAAGAAATGTGGCGGCCCCGTGACTGTTGATGGCCCGTGACAGTCCGGCAGTCCCAAAGGGACAGGAGCGATGCACCTGGAATTTGTCCGGGGACTCAGCATCTTCCGCTCCAAAACGCTGCAGAATACAGACTCAAGTTTAAGTATGCATCGGGGAAGTGGCCGGTGATGTTTTCAGTGTTGGTCGTGGCTGGCCAGTAGAAGTTGTTGAGTACGGATGTAAGGCGGACCTGCCAAGTCTGGGTAGTTTCCCACGGAAAAAGACTCGTCGGTGCTACTACTAAGTGGTGGTATGTACCACCCGCAATGCTATCTCGGCTTGGGGTGCATCCGTGGAGAATAATCCTGACGCAGTAACATGATTTTAGAGGACTATGAATCCTGACATTCTGATACATCGATGCGATCCTTCTCTCCCGCCAACAGGAACTCGTTGGCGGCCAATGCTGTACTCGAGCGAGCCACCATCATTCTCTCTAAGGGGAAAACGGCCTGCTAGCCGACTCATTGCCTGGATCGAGAGTTACAGGACCCATTCCACCATTTGAACGCCTTGGCAGGTCGGATCAAATATATGTTTTCCCACGACGTCAATATGAAGGTTGGTAAATCATTTACTGTCTTTTTCACACGAGTTGGCACACGAGAAAAAATGTACAAAAAAGTTTCATACCTCGGTCGTTTCATATCACGCCAACAACTCACTGAAACTGTTCGGAAACTACACCACTCGACTCAGAACATTTCAAAGAATGCGTCTACAGTGCTCCGAAGTTGAAAATCGGAGGTTGTGATTAAACCTAACCCTAACCCAAGTCCTGAGATCCCTCCGAGGTTTTTTATTTTCGACATCGGACAACTCCAAGTTTGTTCTTTAGGACATTCCGGGTCGAGTGGTATAGTTTCCGAAGGATTTCGGTGAGCCGTTGGCGTGATATGAAACGACCGAGGTAAGAAACTTTTTTGTACATTCTTTCTCGTGTGCCAACTCGTGTGAAAAAGACAGTAATGCAATGCAGTCGTGTGAGTGTTACCGCCATGTTTGTCTCTGACAAGTTCCTATGTCTAACTGTGTATTGTCAGAATCTAGGTCGGTTGTGCCGACCAGTGCGAGTCCATGAATCCTGACGCTCGTCTGTTCTCGGCATTGAATACATTATGAACCAGTCGGCGCACCGATGCTGTACTCGGGGCACCATCGTGTACCACCGGGATTCACCTCGAGGGGAAACCACCCAGCAGTCGAAGTCTCCTGAATCGCGTTACAGGGCCATTTCCAGGCACCAATTTATCCATCAGTGTTTAGAAGTCGTGCCAGAAGTCTGGTCACCGAGACTAACTAATTCTCGTTCAACTCCATACCGTTCCAACGTCGAATGAGTTGGAATCTTCAAGCTCTCACGTTTGCGTTCGCTAGGGTGGGGAGACTCAGTCTCACTTCCTTTGGTATGACCTTCGATGGTTGTTCCTAACTTCCCGTGTTGTCTGACGTCGGTAAGCGGGGATACGTACATACTACTGAGCATTGCACTGACCTACTTGTTCCGGTCCTTACAACCAGGAGTGATCTAGCCCTATATACCACCTTTCCTGGTAACTCACCTGTCACAGCTAAGGGGAAGGACCGATGGCGTTGGCTTTCCCCAAGTTTTTGACGTGGTACAATACAGTGGAACTCAAACGGTACGGTACAAGCATAAGCGATTCAAGGCTGAGCTCTTCCCAACTGAAGGTAATGCCTCATCGATCCCTGAGGTTCTCGAGTATAAAGAAAGGACGAGCGATCCACAAGAATTCAATCCAATACCTGCATAACATCTGAGATGTTATCCCTCTCCTTGCTCGCGCTTTCACTGTTCGTTTCTAATGCATACTCGCTCCCGCACCTCGGGGCAGATACCAATATCAAATCACGGGCTACGCTAGGCCCCGTAAGCCAACTGGTTATCACGAACGGTGACGTCGCGCCGGATGGGTTCAACCGATCGTAAGCGACGTCGACTGATGCTCCGTAGTACATTCCTGACATTACTCAGAGCTATCCTTGTCAATGGAGAATTCCCTGCGCCATTAATCAAGGCTTCGAAGGTGAGATTACAATGATGGTTTAATCACATACTCATGCCCTTGCAGGGCCTTCCATTTTCTGTTAACGTCAAAAATCAACTCACGGATGCCACCATGGACCTCGAGACTAGTATTGTAAGCAGTCACAAGGATAATTTCGCGACACATCTTCTTATCAGTGTATTTCTCAAAGCATTGGCACGGAATCTTCCAGAAAGGGACCAACTATGCTGATGGTGTTCCTTGGGTTACTCAGTGCCCAATTAACCCTGAGAAGTCGTTTAAATACCAATTTAACAATGGACTGTTACTACTGGGCGGTCAGGCGGGGACGTTTTGGTATCACTCACATTATTCAGTTCAATACTGCGACGGACTTCGAGGACCGTTGGTCATCTATGATCTTCTCGACCCGCACAGGTTATTGTATGATGTCGATAATGGCAAGTGGTGTTTCCGTTGCTGTAAACTCACTTTTTCTTACGACTGCGATTAGACAATACGGTAATCACCCTCGCAGACTGGTGAGTAGAATTTCGTGTAACAAAGGTTTGCAGCTGAGCCGTATTCAGGTCCCATGCTCCTGCCCCCCAACTCGGCCAGATCCTTGGTCAGGTCTTCCCGGA
>JBBPMD010000469.1:0-22293 GCA_038090095.1 Zangia roseola
CGGCCTGAGACGCGAGGAATCCACCGATTCCCATGGAAATAGCCCCTGCAATGAGTTCCGCGGTGCCCCCGAGGACGACCAGCCTAGACTCTCCTAGCGAGGACAGACCAGCCGTCAACGCAAAGGGAACAGTCAACCCGTCGGAGAGACCGATGACCCTGGGATATGGACATGAGTTACGAGAGGACGATTGTCCGGTGGAAACACTCACACGTCGCGGACGATGTCGGGATTAACGAGACACGTGCGGTCATCCTTGCCTTTGAGCTCCTTGCAACACACGCCACCCTCCCTTCCGTCTTTCTCGCACTCTGCAGGAAGAGGGACATTTTCGTTAGAGGAGTCGAGCGTCCAAACGGGTGGCTGGGATCTAGCACTTGCATCCCTGTGTTGGGGAAGGGTAACAGCAACGGAACCGTTCGTCCCCGAGGACATTTGGAAGAGGATGGAGGAAGCCAAAGGGCACCATCTGGATTTTATAAGGGTCTGTTGATTTGCGATTTTTGTTATTTTGTCTAGGCGCAGTGCCTTAGCAGCTCTCCTCCAATCAACGAATGTGGATTTGCCAGGAAAGATCACGTTGACTGCGCGCGGTTCGCAGCCCAATACACACCTTCGATCACCGGCTATTTTCTCCCCGATACATGGAAGTGTACTTCTCTCGTTTCTCTTGGTACAAATCGGACGAAGCGACGAAGTGGTGTCTTCCACTGTTCGCTATTTTCTGGAGATGGGTTGCTCCCAACCTCCAGCACCGATGCATGCCAGTGCCACGCTCCATGTTCGGAAACGTCACGCATGCAATGTACATGGGGGTTCCGGCTTCCATATCGCCATCTGAATTGTTGGCGCTGAAACGAGACGTTTCGCCGAATTCATTCCATCGGCACAGGATTCGCAACATGTGACTGATTGGAGCGGGGATTCTCGTGTCAAGAAGACACTCCGATTTGTAACTAGCACTTTGAAATCCGAAACTCTTCTCAGGCTCTTCTGAATGCAGAATGACAGCACGCACTCTGAGTCAGTGTTATGGATTTGATCCCATTTGCTCACCTTAGTGGTATCGGTAATTCGATGAACGTGATTGGCCCACGTTCTCTGTTCCATTATATGTGGTGACCTAAACTCGGCAAAAACCGGTAACCCTGCGACACGAGTGCTCAAGTGCTCATTCCGTAAAGGTCTCGGACATGCGTTTGGTAGCCACCTTCTAAGATTTGGTTCTCAGATCCCGGCCACCCGGCAATCCTACATTCACATAACTAACCTTCATGTAGATCATGCTTTACAGCATTGAAATACTGCATCTCGCCATGTTTGCACTCCATCAATATAATACGTATCGATCACCTCAAAGTCCCAACCTACGTAACATGTTCGGAATTAAACTCGCTATAAAGCGGAGCACTCTCAAAACCTATTTAATGCGCTTCGAGATTGGCCGCAGATGCGGCGCGGTGATCATGCTTCCGTGATCTGAGACTGTGGTCGGTCACTGTAAGTCTGGTTGGACAGCATTACCCTTGAGCGTTGCCCAGTTGATCACCAGGATGCCAGGCCCCAATCATCTACTACGAACCAGCGACTCGTTTATATGACGCTCTCACCGACAGGGGGTAACTGCGTCGCTAGCTCATAACATCGTTACGCTGTGGAAGCTCAAGATCCCAAACCTTCATGTTTTGGGGTACTAGGAGGCTTAATAGTCCAACCGCCTTCTAATACTCGCACGCTGACACCACCACATGTTAGTGCTCGTGTTGATCACAGCATTCAACACGCCTGTACAGGCAAGTCATGCCGTTCCATTGCAACCCCGGGCCCTTATGTACTAATTCATCCGATGTGACAACCCGAAGACGGTGACCCGTTGAATAGTTCGTCAGGGAAACCCGGCGCTTCTCTCTATTTGGAGGATGCCCAGACCATGGGTGTTTCGTCATCACATATAAAGTGGAATGGTCTTTCCCGCGTTACTGCACCCCCTTCTGGTCTGGGCCCGACTCACTCGCATGATGAACACCACTAGCGCGGGTCTCATTGGCGTGGTCTTGTTGGCTCGCCACGGTGATCGTTCCGATGTCGTCTTCCAAAACTACTCGACGTACAGCTCGACTCAAGGGTACTTGACCCCTTATGGATCGGTATGCATATTGTCGTGTGCTTTGTGCACCATTGAAGCCTCCTCCAGAGCCAAGAATACGCCTTGGGTCAATACTTGAGAGAGACCTATCTCGATCCGGGATCGCCGTCTTACATCCAAGGCGTCTGCGCCGACGTCGCTGATGTTGACCAGCTCTTCGTTCGCGCAGATGCTGGTGGAGGGAACGTCATTCTCGATTCCGCTTATGCCCTACTTCAGGGTCTTTATCCCCCCACGCCAGAGTCCACGATGACCCTTGCTGACGGTCAAACGGTCGAGGCGCCACTGGGAGGATATCAATACATCCCAGTAGAGTCCCTCGAATTCTGGCAGGCTCCTTCTCTTACCAGTTGGATTGATTGCGAGGCAGGTCTTTGCGTACAACTTGCTACGTTGGGATGCTCAGTCACCATTTTTAGTATTTCCAATTCCACCTAGCTCGTGTAAACACCGGCGTGATATTCAAAGATGCAGCCGCGCAAGCCGCTCCATTCCTTCAGGCTGTTCAACCTTATCTTAGTGGCATGAACAACAGTTTCCTCGATATGGTACGTAGCGTTCACCTCGGGCTGATCGTAATCTGACTTGATTCCAAGTGGAATGTGAGTGCCAGAGCACGATACTAATTGGCCCTCGTCTGAAGTGTCGCAAATTCAAGATTTACGACTTTTTGAACGTTCAGTACATTCACAATGCAACATTTTATCATTCGTTCCCCGAGACATTGATGGAGCAGGCCCGCCACTTTGCCAACATCCACGAACAAAATATCTTTACGGATAGGATCAAGAATGGAGTTGGCCAAAGTGGGTGATTTAATTCGGTTATGCAAACCCCTGCTGACTGTTCACAGTCGCCATTCGAACTCTTTTGCCTGAGATCTTCTGGTCGTTGGGCAACATGACTCTGCCTAATAACAAGGTCAAGTTGGCGTTGACTGAGGTCGACTACAAGCCTTTCATCAGTTTATTCAATGTCACCAATGCTACGGTGACCAACCCCGAGATCTCGGGTATTGGTGAGCTAGCAATTGTTGACTCCTTCTACCGGCGTTTGCGCTCAAGCAAATCACACATAGCCGACTACGCTTCCGCTGTCGCTTTTGAATTATCCAAGGATACAGCCGGAGACTACGTTGTAGCCATGAAATTCAAGAACGGGACCAACGACGACGTGTTCAAACCTTTGAAAATGTTTGGCCAGGACAGTCTTACGTTACCTCAGATGATCAAGGCGCTCGACGTAAGCTCTCAGTTTTCTTTGTTTACCGACTTTGCAACGTGACCCGACTTCCTTTCTCAGTGGATTACTATCAACTCCACCATCAACTGGTGCTTCTCCTGTAATCAGACCATTCTCCGTGGCTGTTCTGTTTTCAATTACACCAACGACCCATTCCTTCACCCTGGTAGTGCCACTGGATTTGCGTAGACAGACATCGTATCACCACCGGCTAGAATTATATCCGCTCATTTGAGGGATTTGGGGGTATTTCGTGGGGATGGCCCCGGTATCACGATTACAGCACGAAGGTATGCCATATGGGCAAAGCTACAAAGGATATCAGAAATGAAGCTTGATCTCCTGTAGCGATGTATTCGAGGTGCTCGATGGTTTTGATGTCTGAAAGGAAAATTGACGCGTTCACTGGCAGGTTAAGTGCCCTTCGAAATGAGACTTCGCTGGCAAGCTTTCAGTCCAATCAATCTACCGGCGCCCTGCACTGCCCACACCGTGTGCGAGTACAGATTTACTTCTCTGGATACCGATCCATCCTAGATGTCTAATATGGGGATATATTGCGGCAGGATGATTGGGTCACCCAGATCCTCGGTCGGGTCATCTGATGGTCTATTATGCAGCAGCCAAGTGTCCATGGCAACGATCTCTCAGTAGAAGGACAGATTCCATATTGTCAGGTGACAATGTCAACCGTGACACTATTATTGCATACGACTGCTCGATCTATTCCTCCAAGCTCCTTGGGGTTTCATCGCGAACCTAGTAAGTGACGAGGCTGCAGATACCTCAGAAAAGAAGGAAAGATAGCCGAAGTGAAAAGAAATTGCTTCTTTTCTGATGAAGGCGCTCTTCACGGAGTTGGGTATTAGATATCGCGACGAACATCAAGTACAACGTTACCACTGGCACTGGCCCTGACCCACCTCATTCTAGTACAGGGGACCATGATTCCACGTGGAAACTCGCGCAACGCCACACCCTAGTAGTACTAGCCGCCATTGTGGGCGCGCTTTTCTTTGTTCTTTCCCAAATGCTGTCGAAGACCAGTGGATTCGTTGGGGCATGCGGACCACGACCACCGCTTTGACCTCAGAAAATGGAACGCTCGTGGACCTCCATCCAGCCACTATAAATTAGAGGGTGCCCGTCCAAAAGCCACACCCCACATCAGCTCACAAGACTCATACTCTCGCTTAGATCAACTAGGATCTTCCAACTCCCCTTGAATACGCGATCACGTGACACTAATATAGTCTTCGTAAATGGCATTAACGGCAGTTATTCCACCGTTGAGTCCCGACTGGGAGTTGACGAGGACCTCGCCAGCTCGTCGTCGACAGTCAGCACAGTTGACGACCATGGCAAGGCCCCCCAAACGGAAGCGAAACACATGTGCAGCTCTTTACTCAGGGGGCATTGGATGTTCACTTTCACCAGTCGACGGTATGCAGTGGTGTGCCCGCCATAACGAGGTGCGCTCCAACTTACTCCAGTTTTTTTCTCTGACAAATTATCTTGATCTTCGTGACCTATAGCAACGTCTCAAACTTTACACAAACTATAAAGTTCATGGTGCACTTCTCGCGGCGTTTCCTGATATCGCGGCGTGCAACGATTCCGAGGCAGTCATGAAGTGCGACAGTCTTGACCTTCTTCGAGAGTGGAATACCCACCTTCTTGGCAAGTATAATTTACTTACAAGGTGCGTCCTTCATGAGCGGCACTCCTTCGGCGTCATGACCATCCTACAGATGTATCGAGGCGCGGGTTTACTTCACTCGGAGGTTCTTTGGGTGAGTTTTACATTGCATCCTTGTAATAACTACCCATCGACTGAGCGAATCATTGTCACAGAGAAGACATGGTAAGTGCATGTTTGCATCACACCCGAAGGGAAACTGATCGAGGTATAGGACTTTGGTCACAAAAAATTCTGGGAAGGTCTGGTGCGGCAGAGGTCCGAAGTGGAGCGCCTTATGTCGTGTGTAGAAAAGCGCGGCTATCAGCTCATTCTCAGGGACCAGGACGCGCTATGGGTTCTTGAGCAAGAAAAGCACGAGCCCGATGCCTGCACCGAGTACGGGTATCCCGCAACGGGCACTAACGCGTCGCTGTATTCTATGGATAGCGTCGAGAGTGTTGTCGACGAAGATCCTTTGGAGGCCGTCTTGCGCGAGAAGGCTATTCAAATCAGAGACCAAATCAGGCTGCGCCTTGCTTGGTACTGCGCCTCTCCGACGTCACGATTTCACGATGAAAGACTGGAAGCCATCTATGCATTCGTTCGCCGGGCGATCTATCTGGATGCATCTCTGATGTTCCTCTCGCAAAGCTATGATAGCGTCACGGCCCTACTGAACGACGAAAATCTCGACTTTGCAACAGTGGAGAGGATTTGGAATGCCATCTGCTCGTTGTGCATACATGACGTCCAGTCGGCCGTCGACGATGTGATACGGCATACGAACGGTGATTATGTGGTTGTCCTCGGTGGAAAAGTCTTTAAGAGTCTCAGTGGTGAACGCTGGCCGTTACATGCATGGGGCCATATGACCGCCTTCCGCGACTGTTATTCCTGTCTTCGCACCACTTGTCGAACGGTAAGCCGGGTAGTTGCGATCTTTTTCAACTCATAACACTGACTATTTATGCAGATCGATCAGGTTATCGACCTCACCCGCTATGCGCTATTTACACAAACGCCGTTACATCAATCATACATCAAGTACGAGTTTAATATCGATGGCTCTACAGAATTAATCCTGGCCGGTTTCATCACGAGCGACATTCCGCGCTCTGCTTCTCGCGGTTCCGTTATCTGCAAAGAGTCCAGCTCCGGCTCTGAGGGTCCTATATGGGAGGAAACCAAACGTAACTTTCCCCTTTATGCGGGACTATCCCTATGTGATCCGGCGGCACAGGCGTTCGTCAATGCTTGTATTCGCCATCCCGACCTCATGGTCATGCTCCGCAAGGGAGCAGATGCGCGGATCATACGTTCCCCACCCGTCGTGTGGACCTCTTGGAAGCGATCCGCCCCAAGTCGCTCGGCCCTCATCTCCGCGCCTTGGGATAAGGCCAAGAACATTGTCAAGCTTTCCGACTTGGCGCTCGCGGATGCCCAGCCGGCTGGATGGGGCCAAGACCGAATTGCGGATTGCATGCAAGTGATCGTCGTGGATACCAGCGAGGGCACTATGGGCGATTTCGTGCAGAGGCTCGTTGGGATCTGGTGCCAGGTGCACCACGTCGGTGACAAGGGTGAACTCTACGATGTGATCAAGGCTCCGTACGATGCCGCGGGCGAGCTGGAGGCGTACGAGGAGATGACGAGCGAGATCGCGGTCGAGCATTACAAGAGGTTATGGGGTTGTATGCCACCACCTTCGGTGGTCGAGAATCTGGAGGACGTGATCCAGGCCTGATCGAGCTCTGGTTTCCGTTTGTTTAGTTTTGGCGTTTGGGACGCTCACTCCGCACTCAGATCTCATGTTTTCGCAGCACACATTCATTTTCAACTGTATCTTCCGGACTGATATGCATACATATTGTTGTTATTGTTAGCACTGATAACTTATTATACCACTGGAGCATTTTTGTAGACTACACCAAGCCGAAATCATGGATCACCCAAATACAATATGAGCAATAACATATGAAACTACAATGAATAGGGTCCCAGGACGGTGTGACAACAAATATCCCAGTGAAATCAAGTCTGAAATATGTCTAAATGTAAAGGCGACTCAGGGGAAACCAGCGCGCAAGTGTCAGGCATTGAGAACAAGATAGCAAGCTGGTTGCAACCAAACCTTTAAAAGTTCTCTGTTTCCCAAGGAAGCCACGAAGCATGAGTGAACTGTACGTTGAGATCACGACGTGGCAACGTACCCTTTCCAAAGAAAAACCGGGTCCCACCAGGTACTGGGTTCGAGTATTTGTTCGACATCTGATGGAGCTGCCTAGACAACACAGCAGGACCACAGAAAAACTACGCGAGAACACACGTGAAGATTAGAATGCGGTCGTGTGGTCGTGCGCGCGCGTACGTACCACGCCGAGGTCTGTGTCTGGGTGCTTATCGACAAGAGATGTGAACACTTTATCCCAGTTTGGCCGACCGAAATGGGTAGGCGCGCGTAAAGACGTAATTGCATCTTTTTCTGCACCGACATCTTGGACCTGCATGGCCCACATGGAACATGGATGGGGAGAGATCCCAATATTAGTCCGCTTGTTAGGCTTCGAAGACGGGCGCGAAAAACGCACGATGATATTGTTCATGTCATCCTCTTTGATTTTAGCCGTGAGATAGATGTTAATTTCGATGCGATTTTGAGTATCTTGTTCTTCGATGGCTTGCAAGAGCGAGTGGAACCATTCTGCGCTGCCGAAATCACGAATAACCCAGGTGAAGTAAACTTTGGAAAGGCGCGTCGGGTTTGAATTGTTCATATTGTTCATGCGGTACCAAATGGACTTCAAAATGCTGCAATGAAGTTGATATTACTGCAGTGCATAGCAAAAGAACCGAACTTGAACTTACGAGGCAAAGGGCGTGACCCCGATACCAGCACCGACTAGCAGGACAGTCTCGTAGTTCAAAAAGTCCTCTGAAGCACTACCAAATGGACCGTCGACCATGACGCGCGGAAGTGCCCGATTGAGAGGTGGGTTCGTGTTGGTGCCCACCACCATACCGCCAGTAGCACCGACTTCCTTCTCCTTCTTGGACTCAAAATCACAACCAAGGGCTTTGGCGAGTGCTGTTGTAAAGTCACCGACGACTCGAACATGAATGGAGATGTAGTCCTCCTCTGGCGCGCTGCGAGGATGTCAGAGAACATTGCGGGCGATGAAAAAAAGTACATGCCTAGTGAGAGTGAAAGGATGCCATTGGAAATACGAGATTTCAGGGCAAGAAATGAAGATGTACTGGCCAGCTCGAATCGTCGTCTTCTCCTTTTTGATCTGGATTTCAACGACCTTTGAAGGGTGTTGGATGACCTTGGAGATGTATGTTTTATGACGAGACCGAACTTCACGCAAGACACGCTCAAAGGTCCAAATGGCACCCCCAACCAGCCAGTATCGCTACGCGCAGATTATGAGTATCGGCATACAGAGGTAGACGTCAAAACTCACCCAGAAAACACCGACGGAATTGGACGAACAAAATGGTTGTCTGTCGGGCTTGATCATGCACCACAACCCATGGAACTGCCACGCGAGGAAGAAAACGAGGAAGAGGTGGTGAGTGTACCAGAACCTTTCAAAGTTGGCACGGCGTCGTTTCTCCACGGCAAACCAAACCATGACGCCTAGACAGGCGGTCATGATCCACCCCGTAGCACCCGGACCTGTGGCAAAGTTCGCTTGCAAGAAGACTAGGATACGTTGACCAGTAGTTTTGGCGTCGGGATCAGCCATAGCGAGTTCTTGAAAGTTGCGCATGTGAGCGGCAATATGGATTACCGTGAAAATCACCATTGACCACGCAGTCGCTTTATGGAAAGTGATGTTCTTGTCGAACGGAATAAACTGGTTCAGCGGAGTCCGGCGAAGGAGTGAGATGAAGTTGCGACAGACGGGCAACAGGATAAATATGACATCAGTATGCAAGACAAGTGCAGCAGAACGAGCGATGGCTGCAAAAATAATATTTCACTGAGCTTGTTCGTCGCAAACTGTGGCAGAAAATACTAACGATAAGTAATGCCAAAGGTAGCACGGGCGTTTGTCAGATCATCACTGAGCTGGTAGTACATGAAGCCGAATGCGATGACCAGGCAGTGAAAGAACATCCAGGAGAAAAAGAACAATCGTTTTCCTCCTTCGTTGATCATCCATAGGTCGAATCGTTGGCCGAGGGAGCGGGACTTTTGTAGGCCCTTGGGAGGGTTTAGACTCGTCCATGTCTGCTGAATGCCTTGAAGCCTGTCACGTTCTGACCTATTTCTGTGGAGGGATAGCCCAATGGAAGCACCAGTGTGGTTATAGTCGGCCTTGGGGTCGACGAACGGGTCTTGATCAACGAAAGGATTGCGATCCTTAAAGTCTAAGCCAGAGAACCTCTTCTGGGTCATGGTGCCGAATACGCGTCCAGCGGTGTCCGAAGAAGAGAAATTAAGCAGGACCTGCCTGAATGAAGAAGAAAGTAAGAAAGAAAGCTGGCAAGGATCCGAGTGGATTTATTAAGAGAGGGGGGTCTCCTTGACGAGAACAATCAATTCACATGGATCCAAAATTTGTACAGTATTTCCCACCTCGTCTTCATATCAACCGATCCGATGCCAATGCACATTCTGATTCGTAGTACCAACGGCAGTGTCGTTATATAAATGAACACACAGCTCCGCAGAACCGCTCTGCTGATGGATAGCAACTCAGCGCTTCAAAGATAACACCCGACGTCCCCACTATGGTTCGCATTTTCACACCGGAACAATCTACGACTCTAGAATCTAGCAGTTTCAGGTTTGCCGATGATGTGTCTTTTTTTGCAAATGCTCATTGTTGTTGACACTTCCTGTCTGAGGTTAGTTATTATTGTGACCGATCAATCGGACAATGAAGTACACATGTTCCACCGCAGCACCACAACCACATCAAGGCCCATCACTAGAACAACTTCTCATGTTAGTGCCTGCAACCACCTGAAACACTGATCAACTACCAGTCACACCGAGTCGACCACATTGTCGTAAACACTTTTTGGAGTCCCTGTTACGTTCACGTCCGCAAGCGTTATATTTAGGCATGGCTACGTGCCAGATTGACGATTCATTGGAAGCTGTGTTGGTTCGCATTCGACCGCTCGTACAGGGAAATGACAATGACTTACTGGTACTGGTGCTTGACGCACTGATAAAACTGAGATCGCTGAACTAAAGTTTAGAAAGTGCATCCAGTGGATGAGCTCGGTGACGTTCTCGAGCATCAAGTTTCGCACAATTACACTCGAGACATAGTGATCCGGACAATTGGGTCGGTACGATCTTATGCATAACGAAAGCCAACATCATACTCCAGCGGCCCGGAGGGACCCCATTCACGCTACCATCCCATGATTTGAAATATACCTAAAATCATTTTTGCGACAATCAAAGAGACAATACAAATTTCGGTCGTTTTATACTATCCGGTTGATAATGTATCACCCATTGGTGCAACATCATGCATCATGGCGGAGGATGGGTTCCAAGACTCGCGCACTCGCAGGTCTTCCAGTAATACTTTCCTCACATTGTCGTTCTAGTGCATCGATAAGTTCTCCGTTAGTTACAGGGCAATAGGGATGAACACACCAAATCAAGATATTGAGGGAGCCAAATGCGATTCCGTTGTCTCCACGACAGGTGATGTTATGTGGGACTAAATTGGTCGCGTTCTACAAGGTACCCTTCAAGTCACATAACAACGAGCTGGAGCTGGAATTGAAACTAACCCCCTTTGTAGCGAGACAATCGCTTGGTCACCTAGTTGAAAGGTTTAGGGCGAAACCCCGACGATTCGATCGTGACATAAGAGTGTAATTATGTCAGAACGATACGTCGTAGCATGAGGCACTCCACGAAATCACGGTGGAACTTGGAAGAAACACCGCACCGTCAGTATTCGGACAATACTGCTGGATGTCAGTAGATTAGGTTTCTCGTTGAAGAAGTGCCTACTTTTTTCCGAAAATTTGGGTATTTGTGTTTGTGGAATTGTGCAACATACCATCGTACATAACATTTGTTGACTCTGCCAGCCAAGTCCTAGTTGGGCCTCATGTCGACAGCACTGCATTATACCAAAAAGGAGGGGACTCGATACGGAAATTTTGGACACGGCGAGTTACATACTTGGTAAAGCGTCAGGGAGAGGAGCCGGCCGTCGTCAGTGTAATAGTCCCACCACGGTTAGCTTAAAGATTCAGCACACTCATCTTTGATCATGATTGTCAAGAAAGTTCCTACCTGGCCGTTGTCCTAAATTCCTCCTGCATTGAATGCGCCGATCACAAAGTCATTCCCGGAGACGAGAAACTAAGAGGCTTGATCCTGAATATAAACTACTCTGTATGTGTTGTTTACGTTCAATCAATACTGGATACTAGGTTAAAACAGTGGCAGGAAGTTACTCAGGGTAACCTAATGCTACCAGCCGCGTTGGCCACGACCAACGCTTACATTAACATAACCACACAGTTCTGCGCGAGCGGATGGGAGATTCCATGACATCTTCTGAGTGATTTTTACTCTCCAGAGTTGAATACCGTGAAATCACCCTGTCCGCACTTCGTAAGGAAGATCATTCACGCGTTTATGGGTTGCATGTACATACCTGGTCGATGTCGTCCTGCTCATCTCCAAGCGAGGACAGAGTGCAGACACTACTTGTCCAATTCGTAGAAGTGGTCCAAGAAAACGAGCTTCATATTCCTCGTGACCGATAAAGTCTGGTATATTCAGTGGTCCTGCGAGTGATATATACCCCGCGGATTACTCAAGAGGAGGTCAGAATGTGCTGTGGTCATTAGACCAACCAGCCTGAGTCACGAGGGATGGGGCCACCGCACCTTCGAGATGCGAGAGATAGTACCAGGTGGCCCGGTAGGGTGTCCGTATCTCCATCCTATCCTTAAGTTGTGACGTTTGGTCGTTTTTGGTCGCGAGAAATGATCGCCTGCTGTCCAGGTGTGGTCCCAAGACCAAGCTCTTCGTCAGTGGAACCCCGTGATGCCAATGTCAACTTACGACGAGGAGAAGTGGCCGTGCCAAATTTTAAACTTGTGAAAGTCCCAATTAGTACTAGTAGTATAGTAGTAGGTTCAAGTTGCCAATTTCAGTGAGGCAACAACCTCTGGACAAGAAACAATCAGCGCTCAGCGATGGAAATCAGTCGGGCGCTACATTCGGCACCCACCTTGTCTTTTCTTGACCTCGTTAATCGTTGCAACAACTTTCGTCTTCCCATCAATCATGGTTTGGAGGACCCTACTGCACTTAACCATCGAGACTATGTAGTACCATGGTCTTTGTCTCAATCTCCGGATAGCCCCATCATTGGGCTGCTACGGCCAGAAATAATTGATTTTTTACGACAGGAACCAGCGGGTACATTCATCATCCCCGAGCGAGCTCAACCAGGATCAAGATACCGTGTTAGCTTTCATCCATCCATCGACACCCCTCTCAAACGCACAGGCGTTATGAAGAAGTTGTGCGAACGATGGCGTGACAGTGGTACCATCCTGCAAGACCAGATCGGACCGAAAAAATGGAGGAATGAGCGGTATCCTGTCTATCGTAACCCGTTCGGCGCACACGTCTCTCATGATCCCAGCGCAAAGAAGAGCGACACTGGTGACGGAAACTACCTCTTCGAGATGGAGCGCGTTGCTTGTTCGTTGTTCGGGGTTCCCACTTACGGTGTGCATATGACGATCTACCACGAAGATGCGAATGGTGGTAATCTGCGCATCTGGACCCCAACTCGGTCCCGAACCAAGCCAACGTGCGTTTCCATATGATATTTCTTGCCCCTGATCATCATACATGGGCCGTCAACCAGATTTCCAGGCTGTTTAGACAACACTGTCGCGGGCGGAATACCCTGTGGAGCGTCCGTCTTTGAGAACCTGGTTAAGGAATCAATGGAGGAAGCAAGCATCGAAGAGCCCATTGTAAGAGTACATGCAAAACCTGCAGGTTCAGTCAGTTATTACTATGAGTGAGCACACGATCTCCGGCATCTCTGCCTTGTCTGTGGCAGTTTGTTTCACTGAACTGCTCATAGAACTACGGATGGGTGGCTACAACCTGAAGTCCAGTAAGATGGACGTCGACATCTTCTACATCTCTATTGCTTACCCGTGTTCTTCTAGATATGTGTACGATCTCAAAGTGCCGTCTGACCTCGGACCTTCATTCCAACCAAAACCACTAGACGGAGAAGTAGAATCCTTTGATGTAAGCTCCCAACAGATTCATGTATCCAACCACCGGTTCAGCGAAATTGTTAGTTATTGCCACTTGACGTGGTAATCGCCAAAATGAAACAAGGGCTATTCAAAACCAACTGCGCCGTAGGTGGGTTACTTAAAGGGATACATATCTCCTGAAGATTTTGACTGTCATTCGCAGTTTTGATCGATTTCCTTGTCCGCAGAGGGTATATTACCCCTGAAAACGAACCCGACTTCATGGAAATTGTCACGAGAATGCATACCAGGTTCGAATTCGAGAGGTGGTAATCGGTTTCATCCCAAAACCTCTGGAACATCAACTATCTCGGCAACTTACTCCTTCGGATCTAAGGATACCAGAAAGGCAGGAAATTGGACGCTGGAGTAGAATAAGTGAAAGATGCATCGCTAGCCACATGTAAAATACATGTAATGAGCGTTGAGCAACTATGGTCAACGCTATGAGCACGTGATCTCGGAACAATACTGCGGGTATGCGGAGAAGGGTTGGCGTTTCAGCACGACCATCAAGCAATACATACATCCCGTCAGGGTTATCAGGCCCGGCGACCCCCATATCCAATCCTAGTCTCAACTACACGGCCCAACGACTAGCATGGCCTACTTCTTCGCGTCTCCGGTGGACGTAGACGTCAAGCTCGAGGGGGAGGAGCTGCGAAAGCAAGTGGATATGAAAGGGGAGAAGGACAAAATCACCCAATGTCCTGTGTATTACGATGGCGACTCGGTCAGCGGTCAGGTTCGTCTCTTGTATCGTTTCACTCCGAGAGCAGCGCATCCGATACATAAACAGGTCACGATACGCGTGCGCGATGGGAAGCGGATGACGCACGAGGGTATCAAAGTCGAGTTCGTGGGTACCATAGGCACGTCCAACTGTCTTTTGCACTACCAGCTTTTCTTACCGGTTTGGTGTAGAACTCTTTTATGACAGGGGGAACCACCACGAATTCCTGTCGCTGTCTCAAGAGCTGGCCTCGCCGGGCGAGCTACGACAGGCGCAGACATTCGATTTCCTCTTCAAGAATGTGGAGAAACAATTCGAGAGCTATCAGGGTATCAACGTGAAGCTACGGTCAGTTTGACAGTGCTTGGTTTGCCCCACGTCTTTTGACATGTGTGACAAGATACTTTATACGAGTGTCGGTTTCACGGCGGATAGCAGACGTGACGAAAGAGAGGGACATTTGGGTCCACTCATACCGTATGCCACCTGACAGCAACAACGCAATCAAGATGGAAGTCGGCATCGAAGACTGTCTGCATATCGAATTCGAGTACAACAAATCAAAGTGCGCCTTCTCTCCATTCCGTTTGGTTCCCTCTATAAGCATGGCGTGTAGGTACCATTTGAAAGACGTCATCGTTGGGAAGATTTACTTCTTGCTCGTTCGGATCAAGATTAAACATATGGAACTATCGATTATACGGCGTGAGACGACGGGCTCACCGCCGAACCAATACAACGAAAGCGAGACCATCACAAAGTTTGAAATCATGGATGGAGCGCCGGTTCGAGGCAAGTCCTCTCGTTTTATTCATGGAATGTGGTGTCTCGAACGGCTTATTGTGCAGGTGAAACAATACCGATTCGATTATTCCTCGGAGGTTTCGATCTCACTCCGACGTTCCGCGATGTCAACAAGAAATTCAGCGCGCGGTATTACCTGAACTTGGTACTCATCGACGAAGAAAATCGACGATACTTTAAGCAGCAGGTCTGTTGTCTCATCTTTACGTGGGCTGCGCCTAAATACAGCGGCTTGCTCTACAGGAAATTACGATATTTAGGATACCGGAGGTGATCTGTCCCATCTATGTATTCCTACTCACCGCTGAGATCTATCAATCAGAATTAGTCAAGCTCATAGACTGTATGCTTATCCGTTCACCGTCTTCCGTCTTGCAAGCGATGGTTCCATATTGGTTTGAATATTCAAGAAAGACCATGCATTTCGACAACAAGAAAGGAGTGTAAACACGATACAGCTGGAACGCGGCAATCTTTCCTTAGGAAAGAATGATACTGATACTACATATTACCTGTGGTGATGTCCTGCCGTTCTATTATCCTCGCTCAGCCGTCCGGTAAACTCACTCTCGCATGCGATGACACTGCGCGCCTGTGGCCCAAATCAACCCCATTATGCGTTGGTGCGCTCCCAGTACCAATGGGATGTCCGTCGGGTTGGGCATATGCCCTGACGTCATCGGCGGATCTCCGACTTGGTCGCGGAAGATTGTCACCAGGTAACAGAGGTTCACCCGCACTGGACGTGGGATGAGCTGACCCAGGTCCCATGGCGCCCCTACGGTACATTTCAATGTCCGCCGCGGTGAGGGGTGTCCGGTCCGACTTGGGTGCCTTTGCTGATGCAAGCCACTCTGCGGAGCGGACGCTTGCGTCGCTCAAGGCTCTGCTGGCCCTTTGGATCAGGTTGCGAGCGGTCAGCCTTCGTGATCGGGGGGTAGTGGGTTCACCCGCGAGTGTGTGATCTGAGCTGTAGCCGGTCGCAGTTTCCCAAGGGCTGTCGGGAGCCACAGCAGACTCCAACGTGGAGTTGGGTGCGGTTTGGTTTAACCCTCCCCATGTCGACGCATGGCGCGTGCGTTGATTTGAGGCACATGCGATGTCGAGGAGTGGTGGTGCCGGCTTTCGTTTGATCGAACCGCTGGAGCTAAGCGCGACAGTGGTACCACCCTCGCTTGGGTTGTGTGCACCGCCGTCATGGCGTAGGCTGGACTGGCGCGAGACCCCGACGACTGGGAATGGATCTTCTTCGTAGTTTTGACCAAGGATGGATCCACGGTATTTACCCGTGACGCGTGGAGGAAGGCTGGGGAATCTGCGCTCGAGATCGCGAACAATACTCATGCTATCCGAAACGGATCCCCCACTTCCCCGTCTCATGTGTCTCCTATCCGGCGGCTGAATCCAATCGGGGGTGTCATCGTTATTAGTGTCCACGAGAGCTGATTTTGTCCTGCGTGTTTCGAGCATCGCGTAGCGTGCGGCAGCCATCTCGTCAGAGACATTCTCTCCATGGCGTTGCGCACTGTTGCCGGCGTTCGCACGTCCTGGGATCAACCCAGGCAGCGACCGCCGTCTCTGTTGCACCATATCCGCCAAAATAGCCTGGGCGGGGAAATCGAGTGAAGAGAAACGGATTTCCAAGGAAGGAGCCTGTCCTTTCTCATAGTGGACAGTGACGCGTTGTTCTCTATGGTGCTTTTCGGCCGGCGACAGCGTCTCCTCACGCAAGGGGTCCGAAGACGTTTGAGAGATGCGGCGGAACGTGTTCTTTTGTTGAGGTTTGGCGCCAAGCATGTGAGATATGCGTCTGCTGACACGAGATACGCCACGTAGCTCGTCCGTGAGAGTTTCAAAATTTTCCGTTACGTCGAAGCTGTTTAAAAAGGGGTCAGTGATGGCGAGAGCCGTAGTGAGTGACGCGCACCCTTTGAGCAAGCCATGCATTAGCAAGGAACGCGAAATCAAGCGTAGCACTCTGCGAGCCAGGGCGATGCCGAAACTCATTTGGGAAAATCCCGCTATAGTTTCAGTGACGCCCAGGATGATGCCGGCAGTGATCCAGGCGATGCCATGGTAATAGTGATTTTCGTCAGAGTGAGCGAGTTCTATTTGTCGTTGGTCAAGAAATGCGATCGAAAGGCGAAAGAAGGCGAGGAGGAAGAAGAGAAATTGGATGGCAGTATATGTCGCGAGAGAGGACCGGCTCAGAGAAAGCCACAGAGTCTGGCTGTTGTTCGAAAACTCGACGGTGGGGACACCCTGACTGGGGGATGTTCCTGGTTACGTGAATGAGCGCATGTCTTGAGTTACAAAGAAAACAGGTTGTACCTAGATATGTCCCAACAAAGGACGATACCTCATTGATTGCCACGGCGATTACCAGTAGGAAGGGCAACGAGAATTCGAGATATGGCTGAAGCTTGCGAGGAAGGGAGGGGAAGAAATTATGGAAGCTGAGTTGGTAAAGAGAAAGAGTGTATAACAGGATGGGGGTGAATGATACAGCACCTGCGTACGATTAGAAGTCACGAGACAGTAAAGGGACTCTGATGAACTTACCAACGATAAAATCCAATATTTTAAATAACGATAAAGAATTCCGCGCGGCGGGAACGACGTGCGACAGCAAGTCCAGCAGTGCCCATATGAAATACAAAAGTCCGTCTGCTGCAAGTAAGAATTGTGCCCGCCTGTCATGGCTAGATGATGAAACGATTCGATTCACAAAGATACAATGAAAACCTGCCTGTCCGGACCCGAGTACAGGTAGATGAAGAGTAACGATATTATGACTTCAATCGCAGGGGGTATAATGAGGGTGGCGAATTGCGGGATCGTAAAGCCGAAACAGCGGAGATTTGGGGTAAGCGAAATACACACGAGGTTTGACTTGCTCATGAGGACGAATGAGCGACGGGGTGAGCGAGCATATCACGGGCTAGCCTCAAAGGAAAGACGGCGACAGACTAGCTGCGGTAGGGGAGGCGCTTGGGGAGATGGAAGAGGAATTCGTGATGATGGGAAAAAAGGACAGCACATAGCCAAGTCATATCACATCCCGGGTTGCTACACCCATGACGGCGGTTACCATCCTAACTCGGCAAGTGTAGTTAGTTCAGACGATTCAGCCTCGACACCGCGGACCGCAACGCTCCACCCGTTTCCATAGCCAGTTATTAGTGCTCACTGAGAACGCCAGCATTGCTGCATTGTGCATGGATGACAGTAATTAGTTTTATGACCGAGAACAATGCGGGACCATTTGCCCTCACAAGAGATCTAACATGAAACACGATCGTTATAAGGTGAGGTGAGTTGGACAATTAGGCTCTGTATGTAGCATAATAGTCGCTACTGTCACTACCACGAGTTTCCCACGCGTTCTTGATGGTATGTCTTTGAATTATCCGTCTCGCCCGTAATCACAATTGAGAGCTCAGAAAATTTCGGTGCTGCAACATGCGCCGTCTGCGCATCTTCCAACGAGGCATGGCGACCCAACCCCCATATCGCGCAACCTCGATCCTTTACTCCATCCCTTTGCACGGGCTCGCGAACGCATGCGCGCTCTGAACGCCGCCAAAATGGACAGGATGTTTGCCAAACCCTTCATCGCGAGTCTAGAAGGTCACATCGATGCCGTCGAAGTGCTCTGCAGGAAGCCAGGAACGGTCAATATTGTCGCCAGTGGGAGTTGGGATGGGGGTGCGTCTTTCACATATCACACAAAACATCGGTTTACAAATCACAGGCGTCATCGTGCACAATATCGCTGAGCAAAAACAGGCGCATCAGATACAAGGCGCTCACAAGGGAAAAGTATCTGGACTCTGCTTTGCAGACCGTGACAGGCTGCTGAGCTGTGGTGTAGATTGTAATATCAAGCTCTGGGACGCTTCATCGCAGGAGCAAACCTCTGTCAGCGTTTTTTCTCGCTTCACCCCATTCACACCCCGACTAACAGTTGATCTAGCAACAAAAGCCGCTCAATATATTCGCCGGAAAATCGCCTTTCAAGTACGGACTTGTGTTGCAGGAAGAGGTTATCTCACTGATGTGATTCCATAGCTCGATCGACCACCACAAAACAGATGCTCTGTTCGCCACCGCATCAAATATAGTTCAAATATGGGACGAAACTAAGTCAATGGTTCTCCTCTACACTGTATATATCTCCCACTAATCGTTCCTTACCAGGAGTGCTGCCATATCTAACCTCACGTTCCCAACTGCTACTGAGACCGTCACGTCGGTGCGGTTTAACCTCGCCGAAGCCTCTGTGCTCGGTAGTATAGGTTCCGATCGCAGTTTCACGCTCTACGATATCCGCACAGGCAAAGCCGAACGGAGGGTCATCATGCAGATGCAAAGCAACGCTCTGTCGTGGTCGCCGACGTTCCCTACGGCAGTGTTGCTCGCGTCGGAAGACCATAATCTATATACCTTTGACGTCCGCAATCTCTCAAATCCAACCCATATATACAAGGCCCATGTCGCGGCTGTGATGAGCTGTGATTGGAGTCCGACGGGCCTAGAGTTCGTAAGCGGCGGGTGGGACCGAACTTTGCGCGTATGGAAGGAGGGGCGGGGTACACAGCCAGAAGTGTATCACACTAAACGGATGCAGAGGTAACTCCCCCTATCCTCTTTCCAAAAGTATATCCCCTCACACCTTTTGTAGGGTATCGTCATCAATATTCAGTGCGGACGCACGGTTCGTCATATCAGGATCGGATGACGGTAACGTGAGGATATGGAAAGCCAAGGCGTCTGAAAGACTGGGCATCATCACAGCGCGCGAACGGGCTGCAATCGAGTACCGCGAGAGTGTCAAGGATCGGTGGAAGCATGACCAAGAAGTTGGCAAGGTATCTCGGTAAGTCAGGCCATCCATCAAGGCTTCGTGTTCTCATGCGATCTAGGACGCGATATCTACCCAAACCTGTATATCAGGCGGCAAAACTCAAGCGGACAATGCTCGAGGCTCAACGTGTCAAGGAAGAACGCCGCCGGAAGCATACTCGTGCTGGGGCGAGCAAACCCAAGGCAGAGAGAAAAAAAGTTGTTCTCGCAGAACATACCTAGTCATCGTTTTGTTTTTTGTTATGGCGACATCATTTCAGGCAACGCGATGGCTCTTTCCACGGGACCAACATTTGCAATGGAAAGATCAAGCAAATTAACGTTACACGCAACGAGACAATTCGTGGTAGGTTTCACAGAGCGGCACATGCACGCTCACTGCGAAATTATATCCTTCAGCTGAGTGACAGGGATTGCTGTTGGATACGCCCTCGTCTGTAAGCGTGCCTTTGTAGCTTGTTCGAAGGCGTATGCAAGACCAATGAGCTTGTACTCGCTATACGCTGTTCCTATGAACGCAATGCCAAAGGGCATATTTGGGGTAGGACTGTGTATCGGTGCGGGTTTTAACGGCCTAGGTAGCACTTGCTGGGGATAGTGACCGAGAGGAACTGTAGAAATTTTTGCCTGGTGGGTGAAACTTTCGACCAATTGTTACTGTACTCACCAGAAATGATAGGGTAACCAGAGACTCCGGTGGGCTTTGTCGCATAGCCTGACCAAATTATTGAAGAAAGTGTGAAGGATTCGGAATGTTCACGCACTATCAGTCGGTAGAATCAGAGCATCCAGTTGATGAGCTTGGAGGGCCGCATCGATTCCTCGAGTGCGCCCCAATTCCCGGTTCTCTGCCAATGCGGCATGGTATTTCTCATCAATTTCACTTGCCTCTGATGCAAGCAATCTTAAAAGAATCTCAGGGATGCTGACGAAAGGCAAACAGCGCGACGAACTGGGATTGATCTGTGTAGTAGGGCGGGGGTAACTCAATGTCTGGGTGCTCGAGATTGAACCTGATAACGTCTGCCAGACTCCTCACTCCGGTGGGAACGTTGACCAAGCCTTCCAGATACTTGTTAAGAGCTGGTTTGAAGTCGGTCGTCAAGACGATGTCCTCTGCCTTGGATTGTTTCAGTTCCTCAAAACTGGGAAAGTCCACCGGGTCGATGACATGTGCCCCCAATTGACGGAAGGTGCCAAGGCACCTGTCAAATGCGTCGTTGATGATAGGGTAATCCCGAAAGAGGGTGCGGGGAACCCCGAGCCGTTTACCCCGCAAAGAGTCGGGATCCAAAGCCTTTGTGTAGTCCGGCCATTCCTGGGGCGGGGGCAGACCGATGTCATAGGCGTCGCTCGGATCATTTCCAATAATAGCAGAGAGGATGATTGCGGCATCGGCGACACAGCGGGCTAACGGGCCAACCGTATCTTGGTGAGGAGATATAGGGATGACTGATGCCGGTCACCATCAGCGGGCTTTATTCCATACATAGACCGGGACATTACCTCCGGAGCGGGAAACGAGGCCAACGGTAGGTTTGATTCCCACAACATTGTTCCGACTAGCAGGGAGAACGACGGAGCCTGTTGTTTCAGAGCCAAGAGTGGCTGCCGCAAGGCCAATTGCCGTAGCAACGGCACTGCCAGAACTAGAAGCACTTGGGTCAAGGTTTGGGTAATATGGGGCAGTGGTCTGACCGCCCCGAGCAGAGAAACCGTTGGGTACATCGTCGCCACGAAATTGCGCCCATTCAGACATCGTCGCTTTGCCCAGCAATATGGCGCCTGCTTCACGGAGCTTGGATATTACAAACGCATCACGAGGGGCGACAGATCCCTCAAGTGCGCAGGAGCCTTTTATCGAAGATCAGATGCAATAGGCTCTCAAATGAGATGTGCTCACCAGCGGTAGTATTCATACTATCGCGGACTGAGTTACCTGTAACTCTGATCGATTTTGAGCGACTTACCCAAGTTCATGGACCGTCGCGATGTTATCTTTGATCAGAATGGGTATACCATGAAGTGGTCCACGAGTCGCTCTTTCATCTCTTTTGGCGTCTAGGAGTTCAGCCTGACGCAAGGCGGTACTGCTGATTTCCGAAACCGCACGTAGAGCTGCACCTCTGAGATTGACCTCTTCAATTCTCGACAAGTATGCCTACAAGGTGGCATCATGGATTGTAAGGCCAAAAAGTTTTAAGACGTGCAGTGTACCTGTACAAGCTGGGTAGACTTTAACTGACCGCTCTCTAAACCACGTTGAAGTTCGTAGATTGTGGCCTCATAGAGGTCAGGGAGATCGATCTTTGACTCAGAATCTCCTTGCATGATCAGTGAAAGTTAAAAAGGCAATTCACCTCCTATACGCCGTCTTACCGCCGGAATGCCCGAATTGGATACAATCGCACGTGATGGTAACACAGGACACAAACAATACCAAACATTCTTGACGAACCGAAGCACAGCATTATTGGACCAGCCCACCTCTCCTCCTTCTCTCTACTAACCATGTCTGACTCTGACGGTGATATT
>JBBPMD010000470.1:0-22279 GCA_038090095.1 Zangia roseola
GAAACGAGGGCAAGAGCGACGAGGGCGACGAAAACGTGACTACCACATTATAGTGGTTGTCACATCGTCGTCGCCGTCATCATCATCATCATCAGGCGAGGTGAGAGAACTCAGAGATCGGCGAGGCGAAGGGGACGAGAGCGACGAGGTGAGGGGAAAGGTAGACGTTTCTGTAGATGTGCATGCACTGGCAAGGGCGAGGGCGAGAGTGATCGTTCGAGAGCACTCTCGTTAGGCGAGACGGCAAGGAGGATGGCGGTGCGCAGGCGAGGCCATGAGCGCCTTGTTACGTAATAGCAAGGTGCCTGATGTGTATTCGACAGCGCAAACTTGTGATTCACTAGCTGCAGTGGTTAGAGATTACCTATTTCCTGAGAATCTAGGGGAAAGGGCGATGGCGATGGCGAATGGTAATGGTAGGCAGAGCATTCCCGATTTCACAGAAGCGACGGAGGAATTGATTTTCAAGTGGGATGTGCTGTAGCCTACACTGTAGTATCAGCCTGAGGTCGGATCAGTCCAACGATTATCCATGGACCGGCAAGACAGGTCTACCCTAGTTCAATGATTCAATGTACTAGTAGTTATGCACAATTTCCTCACCATCATGGTCTCTTTATCTATGCGGCCTTTTCCCGAGGAGGGGGAATGTTCACATCCAAAATCCTTTCACCTCCCCAAAAGGATTCTATCGCCGCCTCTATTGCTGTGAAGTACTAGCTTGATAACTTCATGCACGTTGCACTATATACCAGCCTGTGTACCGTACTAGTAGAACTTCCTGTACCCGTGGCAACTCTCGTACACACTGTAACACGCATAGAACCTGACCCCGGTGACCCCTAGTGAGGCGGTAAGTTCTTCCTAGTGATCCGACGACAAGTTGTACGTTGATTTTATATGAGACCGAGAGGCGGATTAACCTCCGAGTCTACCAGTAACTTGAAGTGGCGTGAGCAGTGGGCCGGCAGCGCTGGCAATTGCGTAAATGCTCGGTTAGCCTAGCCGAGTTCATCATCGACTCTCAACTCGGGCGGTTTGTCTCCAAAGATTCCAGAACACCTGCCAACAACGCCGATGGTAGGTTTTCGAGTTATATTTAGATTTGATATTGCAGACCCGCCGACACACCAGCCTACAGGCCAGGTGGCGCTAACGTTGACTGGAACCGCTAAACACTGGCTTTGAATCACAAGAAGTGCAGTCTGAACTATGGCCTCAGTCTACAATAGCGCACAGCGTGTGCTACCTACAAATAGGCACCGCCCCAGAGGACTCAGGTTACTGAAAGAAATTATGGTCCTGAGGTATGCAATCATTTCAGAGCTGTGACCACGGTGGCTTACTATCTGAGCATGCTTCTGATAGAATTGTGCATCGTTTGACGTCCCTCTGATACTGCCTTGTGTACGACTTGTAAACTGCTGGATATTAATATCAGCGCCCGTGTTGATGGAATTTCGGCAAGAACTAGTAGGTACGTACCGCATTTGAAAGCCGAGGCATACAGCTATGGGCTTCCCATTTCCTATTCCAACTGTTTGAAAATATCATTTTAGTTCTTCAGCTTGGCGCCACGACGTCACGCGGTGCTGATCGCTGGAGTATTTGCTTTGGTCAACAAGAGGTCTATGCGGTCGTCGACCACGGACTAAATCCGATGAACACTCGCGCGGGGAATTCACTTGCAACGTTATCACGTCATGGCTCATTTCAGACCAATTCTTTTGTCGTACCAGGGAGAGGAGCGGCTGGACGAGATTTTCACACCGCGCCTTCCCTCGACAGCACGTATCTTAAATGGTTCCTGACACCGGGTAATTAACATATTCTGTCGCCGTCGGTTGACAGACCCATACGGGCCCCGATGTCCCGTTCAAGAAATTTGTACCGGACATCCTTCACTGGCTTAGCTGATCCTGACGGTGTTTACCTTCTATTCTGGTGCAACACGGTTCCGGGGCTGCCGCTGAGCAAACCTGCCTCAAGCCGGATCATTTCACAGCAGACGGGGTCTTTCGCGTGTTTACAGGAAGAGGGCCGTGCCACCCTGCTTGATTCAAGGGATAAATAGCGCAATCTCGCCGCCTCGGACAAAGATAAACATGGCATCGTTCATCTCTTCCGCTTCACACATCTGGTTAACGTTTGCTAGCACCATCTGGTGTATCTTCTCGTACTTTTCCGATTTGTCAAATGCTCCGCCTCATGTGCCAAGCTTGTTGGCCGGGTATGACAATGGATTGATGTATGCGCTGAACCCCTGCGCCTTTCTCGCCCTCTGCCAGTATGTGTCAGATCACTTAGGAACCCACCACCTGACATAGATTCTTGACAGGGATCGCTATGGTTCCGTGTACTCCGTGTCGCTTGGCTATTGGCGGCTCAAAGTGGTCTCTTCAGGAGATATAATTTCCTCCATCTTCTCGACTCCTCCTCAGCTCCTTCATAACGACATTATGCACCGTGAAATGTTTTACGTCGTCTCCGGAGTCCTATCCAACTACGCACACCTCCATGAAGTCATGATCCGCAAGCTCTTTCCGCTCGTTGACAAGGGTTTGTCGCCTCGCCTTTTAGGACAGACAACGCAGGCGTTCGGACTCACCCTGTTGTCCGAGGTTGAGAGTTTTCTTCGAGATCACAGCGGACCAATATCACTCA
Organism: Zangia roseola; assembly: GCA_038090095.1. Classification (NCBI taxonomy): domain Eukaryota; kingdom Fungi; phylum Basidiomycota; class Agaricomycetes; order Boletales; family Boletaceae; genus Zangia; species Zangia roseola. Next base: position 2,665 of record JBBPMD010000470.1, read on the forward strand.
CCTCTCTCACCAACGAGCCTCTATACAACTCGATGAATTTCGTCCTTCTCGGACGTGCCTTCCCAGCCGGAACATACAGAGACTTCAGGACGCTCAACAAAAGCATCCCATACCGGCTCTGCAGGACGTTGATATGGCATCGGCCATCCAGCGCAGCACGCGCGAGACTGCTGGACTCTCTCAAGGGCTATTTGCAGCAAGGAGAAGGCGTTGACTGTGATCACCAATTCTCCCGTGAATTCGCGAAGGTGTTCGAGGACAATGGTATCCAGTCGTTGGAAGGTGCAAAGTTGACCCTCAATTTCCTGTGGGGCGTTCACAGCAACACACTGAGTAACTCGCTCTTTTTGCTTTCGTTTTTACTCGGTGACAAATGCGCCTTTGCACGAGTTCGCGCGGAGATTGATTCAGCGATCGAGAAGTTCGGCAATTTAGAGGCGCTGCTTGAAGCTGGTGCTGACGAACTGGATGATCCGTCCTTCAAGCTGTTAACATCTGCGGTCATGGAGACTCTGAGGCTTACGGGACTGCATGCCGGGGTACGGCAAGCTAGTTGCGACTTTGATCTGAGGGTCAAGGACAGGACGATACCGATAAAAAAAGGAGAGTTTGTGTTTGGAAATGTGCGCGCCGCCCATATGGACCCGGCCACCTTCCCGGACCCCGAGACTTTCATGGTTGATCGATTCGCCCAATATCCCTACCAGAAGAAACACTTGCAGACAGAGGGTTATCTCTTCCATTCTCTCGGCGGCGGAAGGCATGTCGTAAGTGCCGCATCTCGTTACAACAGCGCCTTTCTGATGGTTTCATAGTGCAAAGGAAGATGGTTAGCCGTTTACGCGATCAAAGTTCTAATGGTAATTTTACTCCACAAATTCGATTTTCTTCCGACGGCAGAGAACTCCACCAGCCGGTACTCGCTTCGAGCACATCCACGGAGCATTGGTATCGTACACACCAAAGATGATGTTTATGTCCGATTACTTCCACGCGAGGGCGGTGCCGCATCTTGAACGGTAGCCGGGGAAGATGTCAATGGAGTTGGAACAAATTGCACGCAGGTGTCTGTATTTTGTATATAGCTTGTTTCCCAGAGAGGACGTACGTTCTTGTAGATAAAAAGATACCCACCCTTCCTTATAACAATATGTTGCCAGTTGTCGCTCTACTAAGTGTGTAGATCAAGAGGGGTCACTTCCTAATCAGGAAAAAGGGCGGAGTCAAACATTTTCCCACCACAGGCAACGACGGCGACGAGCCCTGGACGACCTTTACCCTCAGCATATCGGCCACAAGCTTGGACATCCAACCACTAGTATTGATAGGAAAAGGCGCTGAGCTACCATTGATTCGAAGCTACTAGCGGGTATTCGGCACTTCCTCGGTACTAGTGCATGCGGAGGCAATCCAGGCATCCAGTAAGCCTTGCGCCATTGTCTGCACTGTCGATCTCATCTCTTAGCTTCGCGCTTGACTTTCGTGTTTTATCACACTTGCTTCTCCTAGGTTAATCTAAACCAGTGCTTAAACAGGCGTCTATCGTTTTCACGGCGAGCGCAAGGCACTATCCTCACTCCCGGAACCAGACATGACTGTCTCTCATCGGAAACGCGAGCATCAGCCCGATGAAATACAAAGTGAGTACTCATTCTACCCCACTCCTGGTTTGTTCCAACCTGTCATGTTTCTCACGAGTTTGTTTGGGTTATCTGTGTAGCTGTCAACGAGCCCGGCCTCCAGATTCAGTGCGACTCGTGCATGTGCGACCTGACTCATTCCGTTCGAATAAAATGTGCCGACCCTGTCTGTGAACCGGGGGATGGTGTGGACATTTGTCCTGCGTGTTTTTGTGCCGGGAAAGAGTTTGCGAAGCATCAACGCGGCCATGTATATCGTATCATCGTAAGTCGAGGTGTTTGGGGCCAGCGCTGCTCAGTCTAACACGGTTTCTCAGGAACTTCACTCGTATCCAATACTCTCAGAGGATTGGGGTGCCGATGAGTATGTCGTCCTTCCCTTGTATCACCTGCAATTCACATCAACGTTGCGTTCACGCTAGGGAACTACTACTGATCGAGGGCATATCGAAAGCTGGTTTCGGAAATTGGCAAATGATTGCTGAACACGTTGGCACTCGGAGCAAAGAAGAAGTGGAAGAACATTACAACTCTATTTATGTCGACTCTCCTGGTTGGCCCCTGCCGGTAAGCCATTGGAACCAAGTTGCTATAGCTTCACCCTCAGCTTGGCCTACGTTAGCGGATGGACGTTGACTTTGACATGGACCCTGAAGAATTCCAGCAACGGAAGCGGAGACGGATGTCAGCTATCAACAACGCTGTGCCGCCACCTCCAAAGGTGGCGCCAACGTCCGCACCAGGTGTACATGAAATCGCAACCTTTCTTCCAGGTCGTTTAGAATTCGAGCACGAACTTGATAACGAAGCAGAGGAACTAGTCAAAGACCTGGAGTTCGGTATCTGCCTCGAGTACGGCGGAGACCAGATTATTGAAGACGAAAACGATGTTGACGTCAAAGCTCGAGCTCAGATGTTGGAGGAACGCAAGTCGAACGAAGAAAGTAGACCCACGAGTCAACCACCGGTGAACGGTTTAAACGGTTATGTCAATGGCCATAATTCTGTCAATGGCGATACGTCCAGACCACACTCAATAGTAAAATCCGAGGAACCGAGCGGTAGCGACCAACAAGCCACCGGAGAAGACGACCCGAACTCTGAGGAGCCGACGCAACCGCCTCCCTTGGAGACAGAAGATTCACTTGCTTTCAAGCTGGCGGTCATTGAAATGTACAATGAGCGCGTGGAAAAACGTCACGAGGCTAAAGCTATCATGTATGAAAGAGGTCTCCTCGAATACAAGAAGGTGAGTTGGATTTGTCTCAGCGGAATATGCTAATTTCTCTAATGACCGTACAAAGATGCAAGCTGCGGAGAAGAAACGGGCAAAAGATGAAAAGGACATCGTGCAGCGCCTCCGACCCTTTGCTCGTCTCCAGACAGCCGAAGATTACGAAGTATTCTCCGCCGACATACTGTGTACGATTTTAGTGCCATCTCACAGCAGCGGGAAATAATTCTGAAAACAGACGAGGCGATGCTGCGGAAGCGCATACAAGAATTACAGCACTATCGACGAATGGGGCTAACAACCGTCGCCGATATTGACAAGTTTGATATGGACACCATTCGACGTGTACGTATGCGATCATGCACGTTCCATTTTATCTGATCTGAGTTTTCGATCCTAGGTACAATTAAAGGCCAACCTGTCACGGGATTACTATTCTTCTGAGCGATTAAATCAACTTCGCGGTGGACCTGGTCGTACGTGTGGTATTCTGGAACACCATTTGTCATCTGATGTGGGCTTCAGGGGAATCAGAAGGTCGTAAGAGTCACGAACGGGAATCGACGCCGAAGCTCGGTACCACGGGAGCAAGTTCAGCACGCCGACCACGTAAGTCGCATTACTCATACCAGCACACAACGCCTTGAGAACGGCATCCGTTAGCGGCCCCCCTCAATCTTGCCAACAGCCCCTCAGTACATCTGCTCACGCCCGCAGAACAATTACTTTGTTCGCAACTGCGCATCCTACCGAAACCGTACCTCGTCATCAAAGAAACCCTTGTACGGGAGTATGCGCGTCGTGGTGGCAAGCTACGTCGACGCGAAGCACGAGATCTCGTCAAGATCGACGTCAACAAGACGAGTCGCGTCTGGGACTTTTTGGTGCAAGCGGGCTATCTCAAGATCACGCCGGACCCTGCTCCCACTGCTCCTACAGACCCTGCGTGAGTATCGTGTTGGTCTCGTTTTCGTAGCCACCACAATTTATGGCAGAACGGTAGACAAACCCAATCGTCCCTGAACGCATCACCGTCCAAGGACCAAGTTCAAACGCGGGTTTCCCCCAACCCCGTTGTGCCTTCATCAGCCTCCAAAACTTCGATTCAAAATAACGGGACTACTTCTCAGTCAAAACAGACATTCACCTCACCTACTCTATTCCCCATTCCTTGGTTACCGAGTCAATCATGAACATTTGCACTCAGATGTTTGGAGCCGGAGTTCTTATTCCCATTGTAGTTGTCTACCCTAATACGCTGCATCTGTACCATAGGCATATCTGCATCACACTGTTGTTTCTCGCACGACCTGTTCGTGCTGTTACTGATCACATCATAATGTAGATCGGTTTGCGATGAAGTTCTCGATGACCGCCGGGTCGATGGGGATGCCTGCACGTTTTAGGTACTCGTCATTCCTAGAAACAAGATCTCAGGCGACACGTCGGCCGATCAGAAGAACGCTCACCAGAACTTGTAATTTGTCCCAAGCAATCAAGTCAGCTAACCGACACGCATGACTTGAGAAAACCTTACCTTTGAATAATGGCGGTTGCCAGAGTCGCACCTAGCACGGGACATGTGAGCGCACGGGGAAGTACAAGGAAAGACAGGACCCACAAGATAGTGACAATGGTCTTTTGACTACGTTGCCATCCCATCTGGTGCACCAACTTGACGCATGCGACCAAATTGCACGCGCTACTAGATCCGAGAAACAGACCGTCATGCTGGACGAGATAGCGAGACATGACCACCGCTTCAGCATCCGTTATCCTACAAAGATGGACTGTCAACAGGTACGAAGATCAGGGGGAAGCCGAACGTACCGGAAAGCATCGTCAATGATGGGCAGCGCCAGTTCGATATTGTTTGTCATCCGATTGATTCCGCTGGGCGCAGAGAGAAACATGACGCAAGATCCAAGGCCAATTCTGAGCTGCCGATCAGGAAGAAAAAGGAAAAAGACATACATTCCTTCCACGACTGTATCGACTTGATGCCGTCGTTTTGTACCTTCTGCTTCTCTGCGGTCATACATCACACCAAATTTGATCTACCGCGGTAGAGTGATGGGAATTGTCATTGCCAATTCTTGGAAAGAAGTAGGGTAAATCGTACCTTGTTGTACAGACCGCTTCCCTCGGGATCGGCCAAAACGACCTGGACGTTGTCGTCCATCGACTTGATATAGCGACCCGTACCAGCGATGGTTCCCCCTGTCCCTAAATGCGTGCCCCTCTATTCTGCGACCCAGACGGGCACAGTTGGATTGGCGACTCACCAGCACCGGAGACGAACGCATCTAGCTTCCCGTTCGTCTGCCGCCATATCTCTGGACCGGTGCCCTCGTAGTGCGCCATGAAGTTACTCTTGTTCTGCAGGTAAGGATTCGAACACGGCTCCCCGTTTACAGGCTAGTAACTTTGGCGACGCACCTCGAATTGGTCTGCAAAGAACCCACGGGGCTTGGTTAGCAGTTCTGTGTCCTGGGGATGGTTTAGGGTGCCTTCAGGATGCACATGCGATGACGTGGTAGAGACGACGACCGAAGGTGAACCTGTGATCATTTCGTGGCTGATACTGACACCTTGGGATCCATTTGGGGTGCCAAATCTGACAGCAGCTTGTCGCGCCATGTTCTGAGTCGCCGTGATGAGGATACGGTACGTGAAAAAGGCGCATACATACGACATACTGTATTCGATAGCGTGAGTCGTTGGCGGTTATCGCTGGGGCAAGGTACGCACTTGTTTCTTGTCAACAATACTGGCTGGTCGGACGCGCTGCACTTCTGCCCCGAGGGCCTGCAACGCTTTGACCTTTTCTTCGGCGACGTCGTCTGGCATGATGATGGCTTTCCGAGGTGAGCCACTAAGTAAAACGGGTTCGAGGGTGAGACTCACTCGCTTCGTACCCTCTGCGGACGAGTGGTTCGCATCAGCAACGAAAGAGGCGGAGGGACTCCACTGCATACCTCGCTTTCGCAATCGTCGCAATCGAAATCCCGGTGGATCCTACGGTGCCCTCAAAGATCCTGGAACCAGTGTGCGGGTGCAACAATCCTTGTCGTTCGGCATCTTCTATCACTGTCACGAACGGTCAGCCCACTTCCACGTTCTTTGAGACTATTAGTCACTTCGCAAAGCGACCCGATCCTTGACGCTACCTCCCGGGTTCAGAAACTGGGCGCAGTTGAAATGCAGTCATTACTTGTAATCGAATATGACCCGGGAGCTCGCACCTCTGCTTTGCCCAGAATCTCCACCCCAAGCGCGTCGCTCAACGAGTTGATCCTCACCAATGGCGTGTTCCCTGGTCAGATCAAGCTTGCACTTGGATTGACACGGAGTAACAGACTAGAGACGCACCGATGAGTCCAGTGACACCGGACACGGCCTCATCACTCCTCAACTCGATAGGTCGCAATGAGATTTGTTTCTCAAGCCTTTCCTGCCTTCTCCGCTCAACAAAGTAACGCGCTAAAGAAGTCGCTGAAATGCAGAGCGTGAACCCAATCAAAATTCCATAAGATACCTGGCGAATAGTATTGTTCGGGAGATGCACATCGGAGAGCATCATAGAAGGCAGGAGGCACAAGTACACATCAACACTTTAAGATAGTTCACAACTGATTGTCATTCCAAAACATTGCAACCAATTATATACAAAAGAAATCCATCAGACAGACGCTCAACTCGTTGGCTCTGGTTCACTGAGCTGCAAGCAGCCCGGCAAAGCACAGAACCAAACGTCCTCGAGATCCCACCGAGGTGGAGACCATGTTCTCTGTCGAACGAGCGAGCGCGGATGTCATCGAATGGATTTGAAGGATGTGGCATGTGTAAACATGCGAGACTCGAGTTAGTTTCTATAAAATAGATCCTAGCTGAGTATGTTCTGAGGATTCAAAATATCGAGACGCCGACTTTATACGTTTTCCGCTTGGTCCGTGCGCAGAAGCACGTGACTTGCTTACTAATAACCTTTGAAGTTACTATACAAGGTAGCTCCCTGTTTCAGAGGAGATATGATCCAAGATGATGACACGGACTTCCGTTTTCCGCTCCGCCATCGTCATCAACAATCTCCACCTTCGTCACCTATCGAGCATGGTCACATCGATCGAGAAGCAAAAGTTCTTCTTGACGCATGAGAAGTATGCCGTAGTCGGGGCATCGACGGACCAATCAAAGTGGGGAACAAAGGCAAGCTACTAACACCCGCGGATCACGTTTCCATGACGAACAAGCCCCTCTTTCAGATCCTCCAATGGTATATTGCAAGGGACAAGGATGTGACGCCCATACATCCAGTCAGCGATATGAATTCATACCAGTACTTCAACTTCCTTTTGCTAACTCTGTTCTCACAGAAAAATGCCGAACTAGAGGGGCGCAAGACGGTCAAGTCCGTTGATGAATTGCCTTCACCCAAGGAAACTGCGCTCAGCATTATAACCCCTGCCAAGGTTTGCGTCTGATATCAGTCCATGCTGCCATGCTTCTCTCACCATGCGCCGCGCCAAGATCACTATCAAATTGTTAGAACAGGCCAAGGCCCAAGACATTCCTGCAATTTGGATTCAACCTGGAGCGGCCGACCAAGAGTGCGCAGACTTTATCATGAACAACGGAATGGCAGACTATGTCCTGTGGCAAGGAGAATGTTTGTGGAGAGATGGTGACGGTGTACTTCGCACCATGGTCCAGGAGCGTGCGTCAATGTAATACTGAATATTTCAGCCAGTCTACGAATGGTCGCAGTTCCGTTTTGACCGAGCTCTTAGCTGGTAACGATAGCTAAGTCGGATCGATCTGCTATCTCTAAATCTCGGTGACGTGTGGCCAGATTTGTTAAAGCCTGCTCTCGACCGACATATGAATGGTACCTGGTGTCTCCATGGTATCGGAGCGTCTCTATCAGTCAGCAGCTATACAAGATATTTGATGCTATAGATATCCTTTCGCGGAATTTCCCGCTTCTATCTTGCCTTCTGCCCAATGTTTGATCAGCACCCCGGCGATCGCAGTAGGAGGCGGCATCTTGAAGAGCGATTCGGTGGCGTTAGTTCCTGATCGAGTCTCTGGTTTGTCTTCCGTCCAAGCTGAAACAATCTTTTCGTTTGTTGTGCTGGACGCCGATGCAAGAGAGACCAGAACTTCTTCACGGGTATACCACCGAGCGTCTGGGAAGAAGAGAAAAAATAACACTCGTATCAGCCATGAAACACGTGTGATGTATCGGGAACACCCACCTTCTAGTTCGTTATCTAGGTCGATACGGATGGGTTTGGAATCATCCGCCGTGGCATAGAACCCCAACATGAGATTGGCAGGGAACGGCTTTCACAAAAGGTAATCGTCAACATGGAAAGTCCGCCACAAAGGTTTCACCGCTTACCCATGGCTGCCCAGAGTGGTATCGGATATTCCAAACTTTCACGCCAGCCTCTTCCCACATCTCACGTTGTACCGCGTCTTCATAGGATTCACCAGGCTCGACGAAGCCTGCCAGGGCGGAGTAGAACTTGGGCGGAAACCGTTTCTAGAGGAGGGTATTCAACGAGGCGGTCGCAGATACAAAAGCGCATATCTGACATACGTTTCTGCCGAGAACGATCTTGTCTCCCGTTTCGTTCGTGACCAGCATGATCACCACGGGGTCCGTTCTCGGATGACTAAAGTTGTGGAGTCCGCGCCTTCGCTGCTCAGTCAGAGATTTAAATAGTCATGGATTCGGGTTCGCACCAACCCTGATGGACAGGGCTTCTTGCCCGTGTTATCGGCCCATGGCAGTAAGGTGGCACAGGAAAGTTTCCAGCCTGCCCATTGAGAGTACGATGGCGACCCACAAGCAGGACAGAACTGCATCGAACCAAGATCAGTGATCAACAGCGCACTACGACAAACACGCGATCATACCTTGTTCCTGTCATTCCAATCTACCATGCTCCGGGAATTCGCAAACACAGCGGCTCCAAATACATCCAAGGCTCCCATCGCCGTTCTAGGATCGGTGAATGCCAACTTGACGTCGGACTTTGCAAGTTCAGAGTTTTGAACGATTTCATCTATCTTGTCTTCTTCAAGATCGGCAAGATCGACGGAGAAATATGGCGTTCCGTCGATATTGGCGACAGCGACCGCTGGCTCTTTGAAGTCTGAGGAAGGAAGCGCGGAAGCTGTACTGGGATCACGTTCTCCGAGACCGAGGAAGACGACGCGCGGACCATGCAGTCGAGCAGCCTCGAGGACAGGTGTTTCCTCCGTGCTCAACTCCCCAGGATTCTGGCCCTGACCAAAGTACGGACTGGGTCCGAGCAGAGGCTTCACATCATCGGTCGTCAACAGCGCCAGCGTTCGTTTTTCCGTGTTGGGGCTCGTGGCGAGCAAGGGCATGCCACCTTTGAACAAGATCCATCGTGTCGCAGGGGAGACGATAACGGCGTTCAGAAACGATTGCGATGGCCGTAGCCATGAAAGCCGGTTTAGCGGCGATCCACCCATGAAATTCACAAAGCTTCATTGTCGTCGTCGTGGATCAGCATTGTCATTGAGATGACCTGAGACTCACTTTTCGGCCATCTTGTTTGATATTCTGCGGATAGGGCGAGAAGAGAAGTATCCGGTCTTGGACGCTGCACGCTTGCTGAACAAGGACATGTGGTCATGGAAGTTATATCTGCATGCTTAAAACACCACATGGTATCACTCACAGTGCACACGGGACTCAAGGTGTGGTCAGCGTGCCGGTTATATTTGGTTGAGGTGAACCACGAGGCCTCGCGCGAGAAATAAGATACCGGAGAAGGCTACGCGATAACAGTACTCGGGGCTGAGGCCGGTAATGAACTCGAAGAGGGAACAAGACCTTGGGCGCTCGTACCTTTGTTCATTACCCCGCAAGCATTACTACACAGTGGATCTTCCCTTTCTCAAATTCTTGCCGGCAATGCTCAAAGGTTCTTACTCCCATTGGACAGGATCTTCCCGAGCTAACCCGATTTTCCCGTCTCGGATCTTCAGAATTCTGAAATGTTCACTTGTTCTGTATCCAAGTTGAAATGTTATGTTAGTGGTGGAAGTCTGGATTCCTTGTCAAAGATGTTGCGCAGAATATGCAACTTTACGTTGGTGAAGTGCACAGTCCTCAAGTGCCTCTGGCTTCCTTGGGTAACCGAGACAGTTTTGGTAGATTCCCCTAAAGACGAACATTGTTCTTCCCATAACGAGGGAACAAGGGCGGCTCTCTTCCTTGGCATATTTTGGAGTCAGCGGTATCACGTTCGAGTATTGTACGATGCCTCGTGACCCCATCATCGCGATACGAGGCAGTTCGCGGCTGCTGCGTCGCATCCAGCGGAGACCATGCCCCCTCCGTACCGCAACCCCATCCGAATCTCCGTTACCACGCTCGTGGTTTCATCCGTTCACCATGTGCACTGACTCGTACGGGGGCGGTGCAAGCTCATATATCGACGGGTCAGGGCAACTCGCTCATGAAAACGCCACTTCTCTGCGGATATGACATCGATATGCACGGGCGCGTCACTTTTCGAAAATGGATCACAATGGAGGAAACGTCTTGTGCCACGGTTTATTTCGCTTGTAAAGCTGGAATTTAGACGCGTCACCGAAGAGCGTTACGTCCCCCAGACCGCCCTTGAAGGTTCCTTTTATGGCAATCCGTTTGTTCGCTGCCCATTTCTGGATCCCATCGCGAAGGTTGCAGGGGGCCCGTCGCAGGGGGAGGGAAACCCAAGTTCCAGCGCAGAAGGCGAATACTTATTCTGACCGAACCGGTTTTTCTCTTCCGTATCTTTCAACTTTCCTAAACAGGCATCACAAACAATGGTGGCTGCCCCCCCTCTCGAACAAGAATTGATGAAATAATGCCCTCAACAACCCCGCGGGTACGGGTTCCAAAATGCGCAAGGGACTGAAATAAGATTAGGTCGTTGTTTTCCCAAACCTTGTATAAAGGAGACAATTCTCCCTCGGTCCCTGCCCCACTTGAATAATCCCATCTGCATGAACTTTGAACTGCCGTACGCCCATTTTTGTTTACTATTGGTTCTTGTCGCTTTTTCGGACCATCTGATCATGAGTATGTTTTCCTTCCCTCTAGTGTGCGATGACGTCCGACATGCCTCGCCCAAAACCAGGACATCGCATCCCCGGCGAGTCCGTTATCACCCCTACCCAAGCTATCGCAGAGGCATGGCAACGTGAATCACCACAGAACCAGGAATTCTGGCGGCAGGCAGAGGCAAAACGTCGAGAACAGTATCTAGCGCCAAAACCACCCCGACCACGTTCGGGAAGCAAAATGTAGCTCCTCTCTTTGCATGTAGGACCCTTGAGGTGCGTCGCGGATGACGCGGTCTTTCCACTACTTATGGATCACTGATCGTCAACTACCAGTTTCGTATCCATTCATGTATATATTGACATTCGGCTTAGTGATACCACGAACCACGACTATTGTACAACATGGCTGCTTGACGGAAGCCGAGATGACATTCGAATTGGACATATTCAAGGACAGGGTGCCTTGGGGAACGACAAAATGATACAGTATTTATGTCATTAGGTGTTGATACAGACACAGAAAATAGATAGGATTATTGTCCTGGAGTTACAGACGCGCGAGCAATAGCAGAGCTAAGGGTCTCATGGAGTTCGTCCGAATCATGGGGCTCTTCCTCCTCGTCCTCGACTTCTTCGTCTTCCTCCATAGCGGCTTCAGCTTCGGCCTGTGCTTGCGCGGCTGACGCGGCGTTGGCAATGGCTTGCTCGAGCAGCTTTGCCTGTTCTTCAGACAAGCCATAAAGAGACAGCTGCGGCGCAGACACCGTGCTGTCATCTTGTGCCCCGCTACCCACGGATCCAGCGGTGTGAAACGCCGCAGGTGGTTTGTCACCGGGGTACGAAGTGGACCCTTCAGGGTGGGCTGAATGGCCGCTGTCACCGGTGGGGCCCATAGCTTGAATGAGGGGTGCCATATTCTGCATCTGCGCGCGAGCAATGACACTCGCCAACGTCGCCTGCCCGCCAGTTGGGTCGAGATGCAAAGGGGGTGCGCCATGATCAGTCCCAAGTGCAGAAGACACGTGCCCTTGCAACGTTGCGTGGAGGCTGAGCACAGCGGCCTGCATCTGGCGAATGACATCACGGTGCACCTCCCCTTCCTCCATATGTCCATCCTCCGCGTGGCTATAATATGCCATAGAAGCTGCATTGCCTGCGGCAATATCCGTCCACATCCTCGTACGCCGACCCTCCCGCGCCGCGTCTTCATCACTTTCTTTTTCCAGGACCACCTCCTTGATGGCAGCATTGACGCAAATTTCTCCCTTGCTACCACGTGTTGCGCTGCTATTTTTATGTCGTTTAATTGCGTCGCGACGAGAAAACATTTTGTCACACCCAGCACATTGCCAGGCTTTTTTTTCGTGGAGTTTTGCATGGCGCTTCAGGTCATGATTACGAACAAACGACGCAGGACACAGCGCGCAACGGAACGGACGGTGTACGGCGTGAACACGCTGGTGCGCTCGTAAGCTGTAGAGCCTCGCGAATATCTTGCGGCAACCGGGCACGAGACAAGGATATACGGCTGTGCCAATATCGTTGAATGGAACGGATGAATGGGGCTGGGTGTTTGGCGGAATCCAGGGGTGGGAGGGATGGTGTGCGGAACCTGGAGCTGGCTGGACACCTTGTTCATGGGTTGCTGCAGGGCCAATCTGAATACCACTGAGGACTCCGAGGACCTGAATCAACCCTCCGATCTCTTGGAGCACATTCATTTCCGGACCTCCTCCGGGGGATGATGTCATAGAAAACAGGAACAGTTGATGGAGGTGTAATTGGATGGAGGATATGACGGACGGATCAAGCAAACCACCCGCCGGTGAGTTGGCAGTGAGAGCGTCGGAGACAATTTTGACAGCTTCGGTTATTTGCCGTTGGAAATCATGATCCATGACGTTTGGACGTTTGAAAGCGCGGGTGTCATTTTGCTGTTGTTCCTCGTCGCTTTCGTCGCGCTTGCGCTTTCCTTTGTCGAGCTCCATCGCGGGAGCATTTGAGTGACGCATCGTTGCGAAGAGCATGTCTGAGCGGGCCAAAGACACCAAAATGGGCGTCAAAGATCGGGCAAGCTCCTTTGAGATACACCCAGCGTGGACGACCTGGTTCAAAACATTCAACACGTTGTGGTTGCTGGCTCCGGGAACGACGGCAGACGCGAGGGTGGAATGAGCAAGCGTGTCGTTCGCCGTGATGGCAAGAATGCCCTTCATAGTTTGGAGTGCCGCGTCCTGTTTCTTCGACATAGTAGCCATGGGGCCAGGCGCCGCACGCTCTTGTGGAAGCACGGTGGTCCGAGGTGGAAGCGGTTGCGCGTTGGGGGTGGCTTGCGCAGCCTGCGCCTTGCTAATGTCTGCCCAAAGCTGTTCTTTCAGGCGACGAGCAATCTCCTCTGCTTCTTCTTCGTCCTCGTCTTCGTCCTCCTCGTCTTCATACTCTCCCTCGACAATCGTGGCAGCAGCTCCCACAGGTTCGGTGACGCGTGAAGCCGCGACGTTCCCGGCAGTCTGCTCTGCAACAACTTCTGTCATTAGGCTCAAGAACTGTTAGCAAAGGGTTGCATGAATCGCGTTCGCTAGCCGTCCGATCAAAGGCAAGCGTACTGGGCAGGCAAATGTCCGCACTGGAATGGACCAATGAGAACCTCCATAACCGATAGATCACGTGAGATTCAAAAGTATAAAGCTGACGTAATAGTGAAGCGGTTTTAATGTCCGCGACTGTGATAACAAGCGTGTTTGACCCGCGTTCGGGTGTGCGGGGTCGCGTTTTGGGTCTGCCTGCACCTTTTCCTTCATTAGCGTCTCATCAAAATACCAAACCAACATGGCAAATAATACCATAAAAGACCTGGCTGCTGGAACTGTGGGTGGAATCGCTCAGGTGAGTGGTGTGTGTTCCGCGGATGACCTGATACTGAAGTCTTTTCGGCCGAGGTAGGTGCTCGTTGGACAACCTTTTGACATCGTGAAAGTGGTCAGTGACTCGACCCAATTCATCAATCCTATACCATTCCCCCCTATCAGCGCATGCAAACATCACCCAAAGGAACTTACACTGGCATGATACATTGTGCCGGCGGGATCCTGAAGAACGAAGGACCGTTGGCATTTTATAAGGTGCGTTTCTCCCCGAATGAAATAGTGAGATCTCTGACAATGTTACAGGGCACGCTCACGCCTCTGTTAGGTATTGGACTTTGTGTATCTATACAGTTTGGCGCATTAGAATACGCGAAAAGAGTGTTCGCAGAGCACAATCTAGCTAACGGGCAAGGGGGCGAAGGGGGGAAAACCCTGGGGGCAGGTCAATTATTTACAGCAGGTGTTGGTGCTGGCCTTGCGAATGGCTTCGTCTCAGGTCCTGTCGAACACGTTAGGATCCGTACGTATTTGCATGATCGATTCATTAAACGCCTCCCTCTCACGCGATCCCGCAGGACTACAGACCCAGTCTAATACAAATCCGACCTATAACGGTCCGTTCGATGCTTTCAAGAAGATATACACCCAACACGGGATTGCCGGCGTCTTCAAGGGCCAATGTGTCACCTTCCTTCGTGAAGCTACCGGTTATGGAATGTATTTTATGGTGTATGAGAAGCTGGTTCAACGCGAAATGGCGCAAAAAGGTATTCGCCGAGAGCAAATAAGCCCTCTCAATGCCGTCTTGTATGGCGCGACCGCAGGATACGCCGTGAGTTCTTCTTCAATGAGCCGGATATTCTGATTGATCTGTTCATTTCCAGCTGTGGGCTGTAATATACCCTATAGACGTGATCAAGTCTAGAATGCAGACCGATGGATTCAGTCCTTCAACTGGACAGAAGTACGCCTCCGCCCGGGATTGCGTGCGACAAGTTTGGCGGACGGAAGGTATCGCCGCCTTCACGCGAGGACTTGGCCCCACCCTTATTCGGTCAGTGAACGCCTCTACAGTAGGGTCAAACAATTGATGTGGCATGCATGTTTTAGTTCGCCATTTGCAAATGGAGCTACTTTCCTTGGCTTTGAGCTAGCAAGCCGGGTCCTATACTCGTGATAAATCGCCGGGGCACTGTCTCCGTTCCCTTTCAGGGTAAACCGTTTAATGCCAGACTGCATCAATGATACGGAGTCGGGCACTCGGTTGACACGGACATGCATATCCACGTTGAGCTATCATTAGCGTTTCTTTTTCGTACGCTATATATTAAATAGAGATCAGAGGGTCCTTGCTGCATCCGATCTTGTGAGCGCCCAACCAAAGTTGACCCAGTTGCTTCGAGCCGTAATACTGTGATGTATTGCCCTAGCACCCAAGTGCGTGGGTTAGCGCAGTACGATGCAAATCATCTCCTGTGTCATGTCACCCAGATTCGGGTAGAGACGGACTCCAAGGAGAAGGCGTTTCATGACTCCATGTGACAGCCTTCCACTGTTTTCTCTCCGTTCTGCACACGTTTTATCCTACCCGTTGACTATACACCCCATCGCCTTGACACGGCGGTAAGAATCGGTCAGTGTACCCTCACTTGTCGGGTACAGCTCATGTTGATGACTGAATTGGTTTTCTGTTGGTTTCATTCGCCCCATGGCGGATCTCGACTCGGAGCGAGTCATACAGTATCGCCGCTGTAGTATGACAATTGGGAACATCAACCATGCAACAACATTGATACTGTCTTCCCCGGCGTTATTGGCATTGTGCCGGCGGAAACACACGTCGATCATGCGTTCGTATGGCAAGTCCAGGCAACCCGTTGAGGAGGATGCTTTCGTCGTCAAGGTACTCCGATCTTTTCGTGGGTCGAACGGCACTGGCAGCCTCGACAGGTCCTTCGCAATATCAGGTCAAAACTAAAGTTACTTGCATCCAACTCCGAGGCATCACCAGAATATCAGAGCTCAGAAGGGTATTACTTCCGAGTCGCATATCAAGTTTACATGGGCTATGCAAGTACATGGAACATCCGTTCATAAACTTAAGTAATACTTCTAGAAAGTGTATATCATATGTGGTTAAGACGATGGATAGAAAACCCCATGTGTTATGGCTCAGGTTGTTCGGTCATAGTCATGTTAGCTGTCATCAGAATGTCAGCTTGACATAATTGATCCATCCCAATCAGCGCTTACACCCTCGATTCCCGTCGCCCTGATTGAGCGTCATTCCGGGGAGACTTGATCCCGCAGCCAACACAGAATTGTTGAAATAAAGGTGATAGGTGGGACTGGCGCTCATACTAGCAGGGTCTGTTTGTTGCTGATTGCCGTCGATTGTATCTTGGCTTAGTAGACTGGCCGTGTCAGCGAGAGTGATGATGCTATCGCCTATTCGAAAATACGGTGAGTCTTTGACCCTCTGACCCAGACCCCATCATTTTCTCACCATCATTATGCTGCAGAGTCTGCGAATCGTCCACGAAAGGGTTTGAAGCTTTGGCACGCGAGATCATCGCATTTATTGCAGTAAGCACTTTTTGCTTTGAATCTCGATCATGTAGTGGTACCGCAATTCCCCCAATTGTCGCGTTTGGGGGCATTTTATCTGAAGCACACTCAAATGGTAAGCCACAATGAGCTGAATTCGTCGGCTCACCATTTGTGGTGCTTAATTCGTTGCTTGGAACGACTTGAACAAGTGCTTCTTCTCTCTGTATCCTCTCCGATGTATCCTAGAAATGAACTTGTAATTAAGACAGTGGATGAACAACAAAACTACTCGACCTTGGTATCCAAGTAAAAAGCTTTAGACGCAGAAAGGAAGATTCGTTCCGCTCGATAGCTACGGAACACTGCGAATGGGTTGAACCACTTTGGGCGGTTTTTTAACTTTTCCTCCAAGGCTGTTAGACTGCCAGTACATGAGCAGATCGATGAGGTGGAAGGTTAACAGTTCCGACCGATCAAACTCGACCTGCGTATTGCGCTTGAGGCGTGGATCATGCTTCAAATCGATGCCCATCTCAGTGATCTTCATCAGCTCATCTAGTGTTGAAGATAACAACACGCTGCCTTTGCTAAGAGCATTACCAGCATTATAGTATTCTCGAGGGAAAATGTCTTCTTCGTATTTCGAAGCGTCACCGAGATTTATATGGAGGATCAGGGTGGTTGGCTCTGATTCGGCCATATTGCTGGGGAGGTGCAGAGTGGGGGGGAGGGCGCGGATTGGATTGGGATGGGATTTCCCTCGGATATTATAAGGGCGATTCTACCGCCCAAGAAAGAATAGTTTCCATCTTGAACCATAATGACTTTCCGAGGTCAAGGGGGAAAAAAACAACTTCACGTTAAAACGAATGGGTTAGCGGTAGCACAAAACAATGAACAAGGTGTTTTCTCCTCGCCAATCCTAATAAAGCGAAGGGAAGTAAGGCCGATACCTTCGACTCAGCGTCACAGAAATGATCGGAAGCTTAAAGCTCCGCGATGCAACAGATCAGTCGCCGACTAAACCTGGTGTGGGCGCGTATTTGTACATGCTTGACAACGCGTAGCCCATGATGCATGTATCATGAAACGAACCTTGGTGGAGGTCTTGTCTGCCCTTGACACTATTGCTCCACAACGGCGCGGACAGTTGTGATGGACGCAGACCGCGCCTGGAAGCAACTTGAAGTCTGGGGTACAACAACTCGTCTCCACCCAGAAGAGTTAGATTCTAAGGAAATTTGGTGGCGCGAACGCTACCAGCGACTCAAGACATGTGGATATCTTCTGCGTCCTCGATACTCGCCCGAATGGGTTCCTTCGTGGACAGTATCGAATAAAAGATCAGAAGAATGCGAGGATAGCAGAAGGTTACGAGTACGTACGCCCCATTTGGATCTTCCTGGCCTTCACCCACCTCGTGCCTTAGTATGGTCAAGTTATGGACGCGACGAGGATCTCGAACGGAAAGGTGGTGACTTTGAAGGAGATTACAAGAGCAGAACACCCTTACGAGGTTGATATTGCATCGTATTTCTCTTCCGAAAACCTTGTCTCGGAACCTGCGAATCATTGCGTCCCTATCTTTGACGTTCTTGCTCTAGAGGGGGACGACGACTCTGTTATCATTGTAATGCCTCTGTTACGCCCTTATGCCAACCCTCGGTTTGACACCGTCGGAGAAGCTGTGGAGTGCTTCCGCCAGCTATTCGAGGTAATGTAAGCCTATTATTATCAGTAATGTGCACTAAATTTCTCATAGGGACTCCAGTTCATGCACAAGAATCACGTTGCCCATCGGTGAGTCAAGCGACCGTCGATTTTACTTGGCTGACTCCAGATAGGGATTGCATGAATAAGAACATCATGGTGGACCCTAGTCATCTGTACCCTGAGTCATTTCATCCCGTGGCGATCAATCTGAGCAAGACTGGTATCGGACATGCCAAGTACTTCACGCGTACTCAGAAACCTTCGAAGTACTATTTCGTTGACTTTGGCATCTCTCGTCGGTATGACCCATCGATTCGGGAGCCTAGAGAGATACCAATTTGGGGTGGGGACAAAGAGGTTCCCGAGTTTCAAAACTCCAATGAACCTCGCGATCCTTTTGCCACTGACGTCTTCTATCTCGGCAATGCAATAAGAAAGGACTTTCTTTTGGTCAGTAATCACACTATCCTTACCCTAGTACAGAGCTATATATCTACTGACTTGAGCCACCAGGTCAAGCGAGGCTTTGAGTTCATGAAACCTTTAATCGCGGATATGACACAGGCTGACCCATCCAGGCGGCCAAATATGGATGACGTGGTCTCCCGATTCGAAGGCACCCGACGTGGGCTCAGTGGGCGTATATTACGTTCACGCGTGGTGGATGCCGATGAGGACATATTCGAGCGACTAGTTCGCACCACTTCTCACTGGAAACGCCGAATAGAGTTCATTGCCAGAAGAGTTCCGGCGATACCTACGCTACCATCTTAGGCAGTACTGCGTAATATTTGTGCTTGCCAGATTGATATATAGTTGCGAACTAGCATTCTCGGCCTTGCAAATGTTAGGACAAATGCTGGGCAAATTACTATAGTCAGCTCATGATGTCTATAGAACGTGGACTGCAACTGGTTTGGTATGACTGGGGCAACGACTGCGGTACAGGCCAGACACCCATGACCTGAAGACACAGAAAAGCATGTACATACAATCGGGATCCAGAAATGCAACTGAAATGACGTCCTCGCTGAGCGAGCTTCGGCCCGAAAGAGATCAAGCGCTGATGACGGATCCATTGGCGATGTGGCGCTGCAAATAGCGTTCCTGGCCACCATCCACCACGTATTACAAAGTGCTCTATGTCCGAGATACTTACAGAGGGCAGGTATGTGATCATCTACTCACATCCTGTTACTTTACTTCCAGACAAGGTTTCCTCACACTGACCTATCTCAGGCCCTGGACATTCACCAGTATGTCAGGCATCGTTCCTTTAGCTCCGGGCTGTGTCCATCGACCTCTTCAATAGTCGTTCGTGCACACGGGTTTCAACGATTACGAACAGAAAAGTCCTGGCGTCCAATCGTCACCGTGACGGTCGGCGACTACCAATGTCGTGAGCTGAGCCTAGGCTGTGACGGCCAAAATCCAAACCTAAAGCAGTGCTTTCAATTGTGAGTAGAAGTCGTACAGCGCTTTTCCTCCAAGCTTCTCATCAAGAGTGCAGCGGCGGT